>JBBPSI010000048.1:0-150616 GCA_038093515.1 Butyriboletus loyo
GGCACCATCATCACCAATGCGATCTGGTTTTTCTCCCCTAACATTGAATTTAACAAGTCCGCCTGCATCCCCTCCAAGGCGACGAGTGAGCAAGAGTCCACCACCTATTCATGCGAGAGCTACACCTCCACAACGACCGGATCACATTTCTGCGCTTCAACAATCTGCTTCGTCATTGTCTTCATCAGGGTCAGCTCCCACTGTGCCGATCCCTGCTGCCACTGCCGCGACATTCCCGCTTCCGCCTTCTATGCCAGGCACTCCCCTTTCCACTGCTTCTTTTCCTGTCAGCTTGAGCTTGCCGACACAATTCGGGGCAGGGGCAGGATCGACTCTGAAATCTCTCATAGCTCAGCCCTCGAGGCAGCACCTTAGCATCCCTCCACCGGCTCCTCCGCCCACTCTCCCTCTTCCTCAGCCACCACCATCGCCATCAGCTTCACCCAAAGGGATTCCACTTCGTTTGCCAGCAAATCCAGTTACACCATCCAGAGGAGGTGTTCCTGCGCGTCCAAGCCCTGTTGTGCCAACGACCCCGGGATCAACACGGCCGCTGACTCCGCGCAGAACCGCATCCCCCTTTAGACCTCTTCTCTCCCCTAGGGTAATACCTACTTCTGTGTCATATACTCGTAACGGCGAATTTCCAAACGGTTCCGAGGCTCATCAACCCACTGGTAAAGAGGTCAGTGGGAGACAACGATCTGGAACAGCTGGCTTCGGAGGCACGCCCGCTTTCCTGCAACGGAGGATCCAACATGGCCCACCTCCGTCCCCGCGGCACCCCCCTCCTGATATACCCCTACCTCCGTCTCCTTGTCCGGCCCCGAGTACACGCCCCACGCCGATCGGGCCACCTTCAAAGTTCCACGAACACCTTTCGTCCGTATCCTCTGTACCGTTGTCACAAGTTCTGTCAACATCCACGTCAATGAGTCCTTCACCAAGCACAGCTACACTATCTGGATCATCTTCCGGACCTTCTCTGCGATCATCGCACATATCGTCAGCCTCGGACCGTAGCGGAGGACCGGCAATTCACGACTCATTGAATATAGTAGAATATTCCCGCCCGACGACGAGCGCATCCACCATTTCCGACCTCAGCTACGGACAGCCCATCACGTCTATATTTGGCAGACCCGCGATGGAGGTCAATTCGCAGTTTTCAGATCGAAGTGATGTCAGCTCAAGCATCTACTCTCCAACGATGCCCCGAGACAGCAGCAGTGCTACCACTTGCGACGACGACGATGCTGACGTCGGCGATGTCGTTCCCAAGAGCTGCGTGGATGAGGGAGATGATGATGCATCTGTGTATCCCCCTGAAGACAAGACCGCTGGCAGGCGAACAATGTATCTCATCGACCATGGCGAGCTGGACGAGAACGGGGACGAAATTGTGACGGCTGAGCGTCTTTACTGGAGTGGTCACGAAGTGCCTCCCCCTCTACCACCCCTGCCCCGTTTGCCTACGCGGCCGGGTCCAGGATACTTTTGACAAACCCCCCGAGACTGATTACATGCTCGATCTATTTTCTTGGGCTTGGGCTTCTCTTTGCAGTCTCCCAAAGCAGTAATTTATCGTGTTTATATGACGCCATCTTCCTTGCATCCCCAAGGATTTACCTCTTACTTTCACCTGTGTCATTCTTGGGCTTTCGTACCTTTTTCGTCGTCTCTTAATTCGTGGTATGTTCGCCATGGCTTCTCTCATCGATTCATTAATTCTTCTTGCACTTGCATGCGCCTTTGCGCGTCATATATCGATAGCTTGCCTATAGCAATACCACCATTACTCTGGCGGTCGATCTCCCACCTTTCCTCTGGCGCATACGCGATAGATAATACTAGAAGCAGTCCTGAGTAGAGTATATCCAGAAACTGGGCACTGCCATCGGTATAACCGTATACTAGCCTATGTTACCGTGCAATAACAATAACATACACTCCGGTGGATCAAATACTGTCACCATCGATTGGGGGTGTAGAGAAACTCGTTAAGATCCTTGTTGTAGCAATTGCACTGGAGCAGTCTACCCGCATACCTAATTGATCATATATTCTTCATCGTTTCGTATCGCACTCGAAGCTTTTTGGATGCACGACGGGCCTTGACTCTTGTTCTAGGACATTATTATTACTGACCCAGTTTCGAGTCGTGCGTCGGTAGGAAACGGTCAACGCCGGAACCTTCTGCCGTTAGTATGTGAACATCTACTTTGAGTTCTCCGGTGATGCAGGGCTGACGTCCCAAAATTCGAGAAGAAATCCACGGCGCGAGGGACGGTTCCTGAGGGTGCCAGGGCCGGTGGCGAGTGAGAAGTCAGCCAGGAGGTGGGATGTAAGTATGTACATATATGTTACGCGATGGGGATGACACCGTGGCAGCATGGCATCGTCCAAATCGAGATCATATCAGTAGAGCGAGCCCTCGAAGACGTCCTCAGTGTTGAAGCGGTCGTGGTTGGCAGTCTGTTCGTGATTCGGCGTTTGTCTCGCTGGACTCATACTTACCTACAGAGACACCAAAATGAGACGGTTCTACCCCAGATATCATTTCTTTGACCAGCAGTTCGTTATGAGCGATGATCGGCCAATGGAGTTTCTTCGAGCGTCATCCTTCAAGTTGAACATGAACTGGACCGTCAATGGGCTATGCGAGGATGAGATTCAGAATGTCGGAAGTTTCATCCCAAGTCCCGCATTTGGCCTGGGGTAAATATTTGTGCATGGCGATTACAGCCTGCTCGACTCCCACTGATGGCCCTATCCTGCTCATCCTTTTTCCTCCAAGTCGACTGGTAGGTATCACAGACCTGTCTGTCTTTCTCACTTCACGGAACAGGATGTCCAACCCGCCGCCTGTTTCTGTTCCGCGCCTGGGACGCTGGAAGGTTTTGCGATGGGTCGTCCTCGTGGCTGCCTTTGAAAGCGTCTTTGAGATCCTCTGTACAAAGCTAATCGCAGACTGGAGAGCCTTGATAATGGTTTCTAGCAACCTTGGGGACGCCTTAATTCTATTCGTCTTTGGAGTGCGAGACAATTACAGGGCCGCATTTGTAAAACGGAACACCTCTATTTCTGTTCCACTCTATGCAAATGGCATCTATCCATCAGTTATTCTTGTTCAGAAGGCCGAAATTATCCTCTCTGTAATCGCGGAAGCTGCCTATAAAGCTGCTGTTGAGGCTCTCCACAGTCTACCAGATAGATCGAATATGGAGCTGGGGAGGTTTCATGAAAGCTTCCAGAAGTCTTCTCCAGTGCTCGTATGTATTTGTTTCACTAGCGCTCGAGAATTACAAGACTCGCTCCACGGCACCGAATCTCCCTGCTTCCACCGTACTGCCCAATATGAAAGCCATGCTTGAGGCCGTTGAATCCAACTTCCTTGAAGCTGTCGACGGTTTACCAGACGAAACCCCACATCGACAAGACTTGATTAATGCTGCCCCAAGCCTTCGTGACATGTTTCATCTGTTCGCCTTACAGGATGTAGATGCTGGAACACAAGCTTCTCAGATCAGGGGCTTCTTCCTTCGAGTCTTCGAGGTCTTCCGCCACCCTTCTCGGTTCGCAGTCATATTCCTCAATTTCTGTTCGCTTGTCTGTTCCTTCTGCCACGGAAGAAAATCAGGGCCTGAGGTTATGTTGCCGATGTCAAGCCCCACGAGACGCCCATTATCGCGTCTTTCGAGATTGCTTCTGCAGCATAGCAGAGACCTACTACAGCGCGAGTTTGGGGCAGACGTATCCTTATCAAGGAGCCCGCATTCTTGGACTGTTGCCATGATAGACTTGAATGCAGTTCCACCGGGGGTCTCAGAGCGGAGATACAGCACAACTATGGCCTTACGTCCCTGCTGTTTCTCGCACAGACCCTGAACATGCTACTCGGTCTCTCCTGTGTTTACTCCCGGCAGCACGTCCACAATACTTTTGTAACATGGGTGTTTATGTCATCGTATGGGGATGGCACACTCAGCCTCCTCCCGCCATCAGAAAGACATGATATCGCAACTCCAGCATGTACATTGTTGTTGGACGAGGAGTTCAGTGTCGTACTGAGGGGTACTGAACCCCTGGTGGAAGCAATCGCACTGCGGGGTTTCCGCTTCTCATTTCCAGTCGCAGATGCCTTCCAAATTGCAGTCTGGAAAGTTGTTGTCAATTGGCTGGTATTAGATTCTTTCAAGGGCTCATACTATGTCTAATGGCAATACTGCCCGTGTGGCTGCTCATTCGCCCTTCATTTACGTCGCCGTTCTTACAAGTCACCTTCATAAACGTATTGCTCACCCTGTTCATGACGATCACGTCATTGGGACTAATCATGGCTTTGTGATAGCACAACAGTGGTCCTCCGAACAAGACGATACAATATCTTGTGCAACTCGCTGCAGAAAGGGTTAGGGCTGCTCTCATAGTGGTCGCGTGGTTTTTATACATCCACGAATACACTGTGTTCAATGAGCTCCAGCTGCTCGTGGACCTGATTTCTCCTCTGTGCCTCGCATTTATCTTTTCGGTACCATCTCGGCATTATCCTGTCCGGACGGCAAAACTCCTCGAAATCCTTGGCAATCCACCAGTGAAGAGATGGCGGTTCAAGGCGTCCTGTCAGGGAAATCGACGTGAGAGGCGTGCTGGACACCCTCATTCCGGATGAAAGGGACGTTTGGAGGACGTGGAAGGCGAGAGTTGCAGACCGCATTGTACATGAAGAGGAGATCTCCTTCGCACGAACCCTTCCGACGTTTCGTGATGCAAAACTTCAGAAGCAACTCAAAGTGTACCTCAACGAAGCACAATATGCATACGATGCGTATCAGGCTGGATTCACTGATAAGTGATTGTTTATTTCGGTTCCGCTGCTTAGTATGACATCTCGCCACCGAGCAACCTAGCTATGCCATTGATGCAGATTATACTATACGCTGACTATTCTGTTTCATGACCTACAGTTGCATATTATTATCGGTACTTGAAGCGACCTGTTCGGACACGGCAGCCTGGGGTTGCACGCTGACAATTTGCTGTACATATGCGTCAGATCTACGACTTTCTGAATGATTCGGACATGCGACATGCAGGTACAATAGTGTAATGCAGGACTCGAAGATCATTACTTGCATCGTAGAATATTTCCTGCCGACGCCGACTCGCACTTCCACCATTTGTGAGGCAAGTTACGACTAGCCCATCTTTTTGAGACTGATTACACGCTTGATCTATTTTCTTGGGCTTTTCTTTGCAGTGACCCGATTTCAGATATGTCTCCGGTCCCCCACTGGCAGAGTAGTAATTTATCGTGTTCGTATGACGCCGCCTTCCTTTCTTCGATCAAGATTTACTTCTTGCTTTCACCCAGCTGTACCATTATTGGGCTTCCGTACCTTTGTCACGGTCACCTCTTGGTTTGTGGTATGTTTTCCATGGTTAACCTACATTACCGTACAACATTAAACAATAAAATGCTATTCATCGGTTGCGACGTGTGGAAACGTTCCTTGTGTTCCTGCCAACTTGAAGGCCGTTAGACTCGGAGAGAATCCCAGGACTAGCCTGGCCATGAATATGGCTCCGAGTCAGCCTCGAGGCGCGTCTGCAAAGGCATAGCGTAACGTTATCGCTTGACTACTCTACCACAGGTTATTTGAGAGTTCTGGTTGGACGATGGGTCGGCTACGTTTTATAGTCGAGCCCCGGGTTCGGCTATGTTTGCAGACGCGGGATGTGCATAGCACGCGATGGCGATGCGGCCTCACAGCAGAGGTTGAAGGTTCCGCTTCATCTCGTCTGGGTTGCTCAACGTTCAACGAACATCTAGAAATCCTCCGTCCTTGTCATTTGATGGAACAGAATGTCGGCACTTCCAGCGCAGCACACGTATGTAATTACAATTTGTTGGATGTCCATGGAAGTTTACTCGAACCTGGAGCGCTGGAAACTTTTTCGGTGTGCCATCCTCGTAGCTGCCTTCGAAGTCGTCTTTGAAGTTCTCGACACTCGACTAGATCCAATGCAGAACTGGGGAGACTCGCTTTTGCGGATTCTTAACCTCCTTGTTCTGGCCTCAATTCTATTTGTCGTGGGAGTGCAAGAGAATTACAAGGCTGCATTTGTAAAACAGAACCATTCCATCCATGCTCCACTGGTTGCGAATGACATCGATGCATCAGCAACTCTTGTTCTGAAAGCTGAAATTATCCCCTCTGTGATCACTGAAGCAGCCTACGAAGTCGTCGTCGAGGCTCTCCACAGTCTACCGGATCAAATTTGGAATTGGGAGGATTTGGTGAAAACTTCCAAAGGTCTTCTCCAATGCTGGCGTGGATTTATTTCACTAGTTCTCAAGAATTACAAGGCTTGGCTCACGGCACAGGATTTCCCCACTTCCATTGTACTGGACCCAAAGGTCTCCGAACTATCGGCCATGTTTGAGGCCTTTGAATCCAACGTCTTTAAAGCTCTTGAGGGCTTACCGGCCGACACCCCACATCGGCAAGACATCATTAATGCTGCGACAAGCCTTCGTCACGCGTTTCATCTGTTCTTTTCACGTGTGCCAAATGATTTAAAAGCTGGGACACTCGCTTCTCAAGCCAAGGGTTTCTTCCTTCGGATCTGCGAGGTCTTCCGCCACCCTTCTCGGTTCGCAGTCATATTTCTCAACTTCTGTTCGATTGTCCATTCCTTCTGGGATGGAAGACAATCAGGACCTGATGTCATTTTACCAATGTCAAACCCCACGAAACGCTCATCGTCGCGTCTTTCGGGATTACTTGTGCATCACAGCAGAGATCGAGGGGACATACCTTTATCAGAGAGTTCACATCCCTGGACTGTTGCCGTGATGGACTTGAATGCAGTTCCACCGGAGACCGCTGAAGGGAGATACAGCACAGGAGCTGATATCTATGGTCTTACGTCCATGCTTTTTCTCCTGCAAACCCTGAACATGCTACTCAGTCCGTCTTGGATTTTCTTCTGCTATGCCTTCCCGAGAATCATTGCAACATGGTCGTTTGTGTCAACGCTTGGAGATGGCACACTCAGTCTCCTTCCGCCGTTAGAAGGACACGGTATCGCAACTCCAGCATATGCATTGTTGTTGGACGAGGAATTCAGTGTCGTACTAAGGGGTACCGAGCCCCTGGTGGAAGCAATCGCACTGCGGGGTTTCCATTTCTCATATCCAGTCGCAGATTTCCTCCAAGTTCCGGTGTGGAAATTTGGTTTTAACCTGATATTAGAGGGATTCTTCCAAGGACTGTCCTATCTAATGGCAATACTACCCGTGTGGCGACTCATTCGTCCCTCATTTACGTCGCCGTTGTCACAAGTCATAGGAACACCCGTCTTGTTCAATTTCTTCGCGATGATCACGTCATTGGGACCATTATCGCAATACGCTTCGAAGCAGCGCGACAATGGATCTCTGAACGGGGCGGTACAGTATTTCGCGCACGTCTTTGCAGAAAGTGTAAGATCGATGGCCAGGACTGTTCCCATAGTGGTCGCGTGGTTTTTATACATCCATGAATACACTGTGTTCAACGAACTGCAGCTGCTCGTGGATCTGATATCTCCTCTGTGTCTCGCATTTATCTTTTCGGTCCCATCTCGGCATTATCCTGTCCAGACGGCAAAATTCCTCGAAATCCTTGGCAATCCACCGGTGAAGAGATGGCGGTTCGAGACCCCTGCTGGTGCAGCGACATTCCAGTGTCTCGTGATTTGTCACGACATTCAACGACGTCCTGTCAGGGAAATCAACGTGAGAGGCGTGCTGGACACCCTCATTCCGGATGAAAGGGACGTTTGGAGGACGTGGAAGGCGAGAGTTGCAGACCGCATTGTACATGAAGAGGAGATCTCCTTCGCACGAACCCTTCCGACGTTTCGTGATGCAAAACCTCAGAAGCAGCTCGAAGCGTACCTCGGCGAAGCACAATATGCATACATTCAATACAATGAGTATCGTCGTTGGTCCAGTTCTGCTGCCGTAACGTTTCACGATCAAGCAACGCACTGAGGTATCCCAGCTGATGTTGGTGTGTGTCAGTGACATATACCATCCGCCGACTATCCTGTTTCGTCATTGCCTTGCATCCTAGTACATAAATATTTTACCTCGAGCCTATTCAGACACAGCAACCTGAGGATGCAGTGGTCATTTGCTTTCTATGACTTTTTCCAAGGACTCACTCGGACACGAAACGTACAATATAGTATTACCTGCACTTATCCATCTGTAGTAGTTATGAACGTTTGCTGCCATCGTAATATTTTATCAGACTCGAACTTGAGTGATAGTGAGTAATGACAGTGTCATAATACAATCGTAGTGCTGCTCAGACCGCTAAAACTGCTCCAAAAGATACCCTGTAGAAAAGACAAAAATATACGCCGAAGGGGAGTCGAACCCCTGCCGCTTGCTTGGAAGGCAAGCATGATAACCGCTTCACCATCGGCGTGGACAACAATCCAAATCAGTGCATTGTCATAACAGCTTTGCGTTCACGCGCCGCAGTTGCTGTCTGAGCCGATATTCCATATTCAGCTCCGTTCGCAACACATTCCATCAAAGTACACCATCTTTAATACCCTGTACGGCAGCGCTCTACATCTCATTCTATTGCGATGTCGCTGCAGCACTTTGGAAAGGGCGCTTTACGGGTCGCCAAGAATTACACAATGGGTTATTCGGACACGCAGGCAAAAGTTCGGGATGCCACGTCGAACGATCCATGGGGACCCTCAGGTACACAGATGAACGAGATTGCGCAGTTGAGTTACAACCAGTGCGTGTCGCTGCGTGTGTCGTGCAACAGGAGGTTCGTGTTGTTGAACCTTTTTCACAGGAACGACTTTGTCGAAATCATGGAGATGCTTGATAAGCGATTGAACGACAAGGGGAAGAATTGGAGGCATGTGTTCAAGGTGAGTGTTTGACCGGCTTTTATGGACGATCTAGCGTTCGTCGTGGGCTAAGACGTTGCAGTCTCTCACTGTTCTCGATTATCTTTTACACGCTGGGTCGGAAAACGTCGTGCTCTACTTTAGAGACAACTTGTACATCATCAAGACGCTCAAGGAGTTCCAGTATGAGGACGAGGATGGAAAGGATTGTGGGGCCAACGTACGGCAAAAGGCCAAGGACATCTCCAACCTCCTTAGCGATCCTAGTCGACTTCGAGAAGAGCGGAGAAACCGGGCTTCTATGCGTGATCGCATGATTAGAGGGCACCCGAGTATGGAGGAAGAGGAAGAGGAAGGAGGGAGGAGAAGTCTTTCGGCGCAACCGAGGGGGAGCCGAGCAGTGGAACGGGACGACGATGAGTTCAAGCGCGCCGTCGAGGCATCGAAACAGAGCCACGCTGAGGAGCAGGCTCGACTGGCAGAGGAGAATGATCTTCAACGTGCCATCCGACTCAGTGAGGAAGAAGAGTCCAAACGAAACAAGGCTGTCGAGGATTCGAACGCTGCCGCATTGTTCGATGATCAAGCACAACTGTATGTGTTTTGTGCTCAGAAGGTGGTTCTCGTATTGAATCCGTTGATTACCTTAGACCGCCACCTGCGAATGGATCGAACAATCCTTTCCCATTTACCGATCCCACAGCATACGCGACTGGTCTCCAGCCTCAGTTTACCGTCCAACCCCAGTATACAATGCAGCCCCAGTTCACGTCATTCAATCCTTACCAACAACAAGCACAACAGGAAGCGATGCAGGTGCGTCTCTCGCTATATGGTTGATCCTCTGGGTCGACGCGCTCATTCGCTCGCAGGCAGAATATTTGAGACAGCAGCAAGAGTGGCTGCGTCAGCAGCAGGAACTACAAGCTCAGCAACAGGCACAGGCATTACAACAGCAACAGCAGCAACAGCAAGAAGAATGGTTCCGTCAACAACAGGCTCTGCAAGCGCAGCAGCAGCAGCAGGCCCAGCAACTATTTGCTCAGCCTACTGGATTTGGGTGCGTTCAATATTTTCTGACGTTAGCTGTACTCGCCACTGACTTATCTGTCTGCAGCTCGAACAATCCGTTTGCACCTGCCTTTTCACCATCGCCCGTATTGCATACTCCGCCTCCCCCAGTCAATGGAACTGGCCCGTCATTCAACCTCCAGGGTACCTATGCAAACTCGACGGCGCCATCTTATGGGTCTACACCTTCACCTGCGCCAACCTCTACGAGCTCTCAATCAAAACCAGAGAGTCCTTCATACTCGAGCGGCGCAGGAACAGGGGCGACGCGTGCAGACCAAGAGCATTCCCACCTCGCAAATTTGTTCGCAAACCGCGACGATGGCCAGGATACCTTTGGAAATGTTGGTACTCTGCGGTACGGCCAAATGCAGGCTGGTCGTGTTGTACAGCAGACGGGGGTCAGCGCAAACAATCCGTTTGCTCTTCAGCAGCAACAGACACAAAATTCAGATCAACCCTTTTTTTCTATTTAATATGGATATGCGGGATGGGGAGTTTTAGAAAGTTGTAACTAGGCTCGGTCATGTCATTCTTTTAATTTACCTTGGTTACTTTGCTGGTGATATTCTTCCAAATGTGGATGTGTCATGGGATGACATCATTCTCCTTTCTCTCCTGAACCACCAACAAAATGGCAGGCGAAGCTGATGTCTGCATACTTTTATTCGTAAGTTACAACCCTCGTCCATCAATATTCGTCGACGTCCTCATCGCGTACTAGCTCGCTTTTATTTTCCCTCCCGCGGCCGTCGCGTGTGTCGCAGGATGCGGTGCTGATCTTTGCCTCAACGTCCTGTTGACGATGTATGTTTCTCTAGCCTCCTGCTTGGGCTTTCTGACTCCACTTTGACAGCCTAGGATACTTTCCCGGATTGATCGTAAGCCCGTCTTCACTCCTGACAAGCAGAACGGAGAATTGACTCTCGATTCGCGTAGCACGCCTTCTGGCTCGTCCTTAGGCGTGCCGAGGCGAACGAGAGGTATGGGAACCACAACTGGACCTGTAAGTCCGCCTTCCTTGCCCTGCCGTGTCGCGTGTTCGCTGAAAACGTCTGTGTCCAACCCTTGACTTGGGCGAGTAGACTCCGGGATGGGGGAATATGCCCCTATCTATGCACGGCCCCCTGGTAACGGTCGGTATTCCGCCACACAAGGTCCAGCTCCGCCCCCGGGGCCGCCTCAGCCCCCGCCTCCGCCTGCGGGAGAAGGAAAGGCCCCTCCACCGAGTCAAGCCCCTGTTGACCAAAAGTCGGGTGGGTATGGGTACACGCAGCAAGCGCCGCCGCCAGTACCTCCCGATCAGAAATCCGGTGGATATCAAGCCCCATCGCAACCGTATTCCGATCAGAAAGCAGTTGATGTCTCTCCTCCGGCGCCAGTTGATCAGAAGCCAGCGGATTCTACCGCTCCTCCAAGCGGCACGTAATAGGACCAACAATGAACGAAGTCGGGGCATGGACGTTGGTTTTGTCATCGATAGTTCCAAAATGACATTTGAAGCTTGGTTCGAAATTTCATGATAGACGCATTTGTATTGTAATCCCTCGTGTTGTATTGGTTTTGGTTGATGGTATCGCTAACATGTACAATAGCAACTTCAGTCGACTGGCGGGAGAATAACCATTGTTCTTATTACTATTTCTACGACAGCGCCCATGGCTAGTTCTGGTCATGCGCCGTAAAGAGCGGAATTGATGGACATGTGTAACTTTTCCAGGATCTAACTTCGCGTCATTCTCCAACCATGGACAGTAGAACGGACCTCCACATCTCCTGGATCCTCGGGGAACATGGGCTAGGACTGATGGGCGCGAGTGGAACGGAATCAAATGTTCGACTTACCGGAAACTTTTTCGTGTAAATTTCATCGCAGTTCCAACCTCTGCGGCGAGCCATGGTGAAAAACTCGAGATCGCGGTGAGCGAGGTGTGGACGGTGGTGGGTATAGAATACAAGGACACACGGTGGTGGTTTAGGAAGTGACGTGGTATCTTTACATTTACCAGATATGGGCGTGAGGCAGAGCTCGCAGGAGCTAAGCAATGCGTCGTGCTAGATAGTATGAGTACAAAGGTGGGAAGTACAAGGGAGAATATTGACCTGAGAGTGGTTGAATATGAGATCGGAAAGGATGATCAGGTCGAATCCTCTCCATGATTCCCGATCTTCAGGCAGGGCAGCGATGAGGGTGTCGACAGGCTTTCCCCAGATGTAACCCTGAGAACGCGCCACGGTTGTAGACACTGGTTGCAATCGATTACTGGAAAGTCACCTGCGTTGTCACTTTACTCCTCTGCTCTTCACGTATGTTCTGCTGAACATTATAAGCAAGATTCTCGATCAGGGCTGCGTCGGGATAGTCGGTCAGGACGACCTGCACTCTGGTTAATCATGATTCCAGGGCGAATATCGATCACTCACTTTTGTCGCGCCATTTTGAGCAGCTACAATGCCAGGCAGGCCACCGCCTGCGCCAAGTTCCACTACAAACTTATTGTTGATTAGTTCATCATGCGAGTCTAGATATGAAGCAAAGGCGATTGCTGCGTTCCACCTGAAAGTTTTGGTTACATGTCCGATGATTTCAAGGGGATACATATGGGATCTCACAGATGGTGTCCCCAGAGAGGGTGAGAGCCGACGAGTCTGATGGTGACATCGGCCTGGTCTAGTCCGCGTGAATAGATGGACAAGGTAGGGTCTGGGGTAGGAGGACGGGGCGGTTCCTAAGACGAAGTTTGATGCTGCGCATTCTTCACGACCCTTGTCAGACAATGGAGTTGCCCTGCTCACTGTGAACACAACTCCGAGAGATAAATCGCCGTCATCATTGTGCTCTTCCATGACCCAATCGACTCGTCGGAATCGGTGGCAATTGTTGTGGGATGTCGGTGAGAATAAGCACTATTGGAAGCGTGACCATCACCAAAACCTGGATGTGAAGGTCTCAAGTCCACGAGAGCGCCATTCTCCAGACATCTCTAGCTTGACTACCGTACGGCAATTTGGGTTGCCCGTTGGGGTGTATCTAACGTACTAATTGTACGTGTCTTCACCACGTGTTTGCGCTCCAACTCTTCGATGGATGCCAATGCGAGCGGCCAGTACAGTATCAGGCATTCGTCCAACAGCTCTTCTTCCGCGGTAGACCTCTCCGGCACTGGACTAGGCGCCACTGCCCCTCCATCACCCTCGTCACGGCTATCGGACAACGACGGCGGAGCGTATACTCGCAGGCGCCTGAGCTGGAGCGCTGCCGAAGGTGGGCGGGACCCTCCTCGTCTGGACCTTCCGGTTGCTTCAGAGCCAGGGCCATCCAATCTAGCAGTGCCCGTGGAAGATCCATTCTTTTCTTTCGTAGATCGTCCCTCACGGCAGAATTCGTCCTTGTTTTCCACCACCCACCCGGATGCGTCTTCCGCCTCCCTGCTTTCCGCGTCAGATTCAGATGTCGACACGCTCCAAGACGATGCTGAGGCGCATCTCACAAGGAAGGCGCAGCTGAAAATGCACGGTCGTCGCCATTGGTCAGGGGACTTGTCTGTCGACTCAGAACGCTTTGCCGGTGTTGCATCGCGACCTAGACGGCAGTATACTATTCATTCGCCCCTACAGCGCACAAAGACTAACATTAAAAATGCTTTTCATCGCGCTTCTGTGCGCGTCGCAAACGTCCGAGGACACAGGCCCTCTATTCGGCTCCAAGAAGACAGCGAGGATTCTGATTCTGATTCGATATTAGATGACGCAGAAGAAGCGGAGCGACGCGACGCTGGAGAGAGAGCCACTTATCGAGCGCGATCGTTTAAACCTCTACGAGGCTGGGCTCTCGGCTTTCTAGGATCAACAAATCCTCTCCGTCTGCGGCTGTACAACGTGCTAATCCATCCGTATGCATGTTTTAGGGTGAACTTTCCCTCACTGAGATGATAACTAGGTACACCGAGCCAATGATACTCGCTTTAATTATTGTCAATGCAGTTGCGTTGGTGGTGCAAGCTTCACGAACCCTGCTGTTACCTTCCACTCAGGTTCCTGTTACCGTTACGGGCTACTTCCATATGTGGGAAGACTTTGTCCTCTTCGTTCTCTTTATACTGTTCACGTATGTGTTATACCCAATAGTTGGCATCCAAGCTAACTAGCAAAAGTGTTGAAGCTTTGGCCCGAATATGTGTTTCTGGGTTGCTTCTAGACCCAGAGGTACCAACCTCGTCTCTCTTTTCACTCTCATTCTCAAAATTGACTCGCACCATGTCCACGAATTCAACTCCAAACAACAATGCTAACGCTCCCGTAGTACGATCCGGTTCATTAGCGCGAGGACTAACAATGAGGAGATTATACGACAACTTGACAGAGCCATTCTCAATATCCTCACATGCACGCACATCTTCATTTGCGCGCGTTCCTACTCGCATGCCCCTGTCCTCGTTGCAACACAAAACTTACTCGGAAGACGCGAAATCACCGCCCACGTTTCTGTCCCGTGCCATGAAATCTGACGTGCCACAACCTGATCCCGATGCTCTGGTCTCCCTCCCATTCAGGCTTGATATACAGCTGGCGCAGAGTAAAATGGCGCGAAACATTCCCTATTTGCGGCAAAGTTGGGGCAGGGTCGATTTCGTTGCGGTGTTCGGATTTTGGATATCATTCGTATTGGCGACCCTGGGTCTCGAGCGGGGAACCTACCATATCGGAATATTCAGAGCGTTAAGTGTCCTGAGGACAGCAAGACTGTTAAGCATCACGAATGGTACTGCTGTGAGTGATATACCATTTTTGATCCTGTCATGTAAGTTTCTCATGCTGCCAATCCAGACAATTATGCATTCTCTAAAGATTGCCCGTTCATTGTTGGCGAACGTGGTATACTTCATCATATATGCTGTGCTATTGTTCTCGTGAGTCTTCTGTCGTATGATGTGACGAGATCACCCACCTGTTATTGATTAGCATTATCGGTGTGCAATCGTTCAAAGGATCCCTGCGTCGAAGCTGCAATCTTTTACCTGTACTTGGGGAGAATACCATGCAGCTATCACAAAACTGTGGAGGTCATATCAATGCAACGACTCTGGCTCCTTCCCCTTACTTGCAGCTTGATGGAACACCTGCAAGCATCGCAAAAGGGTTTATTTGTCCATTGGGACAAGTCTGTCAGGTAACTTAATATCACCGTTGTTCTATATATACCATACTTACCTTCATGTAGGAGGGACAGAATCCTTTTGGTGGTGTGGAAAGTTTCGATACTGTGTACTATTCAACGCTCCAGATAGTCGTACTTGCCTCGGTGAATACCGTGAGTGTCTCGTTCTTCGACCGCCGACGATACTGGCTTATGGATACTTGTGAAATTACACCAGTGGTCGCAGGTCATGTATCAGATCATTGCTTCTGAATCCTTTGTCTCTTCTATTTTCTTCATTCTCGGCGTTTTGGTGCTAAACTTTTGGCTTTTTAACTTATTGGTCGCCGTGATCACAAATACGTTCTCTGCAATTCGTGCTAATACTAAAAGAAGTGCTTTTGGAGCCGCACCGTACGTCTCCAATCTCATGCATCATATAGAATCCCTCTTATCTGACTTGTAGACTTGGGCGTGTTGTGGAAGAACCTGAGGAAGGCTGGTCCGCCATGACTGGACGCCACGTTGGCCAATGCCGTCTCAAGGTTTGGTGGTCGTACACTTGCTGGTTCTGGGTGTTTCTAGCTTTCGCTTCCCTCGTGGTACAAGCTACTGCGACCGCCGACATGAGCTCGATGCACCAAGAAATCATCGACATAAATGAACGTATAATCACCTTTGCCTTTGACATCGAGATCGTGGTCCGCATCGTAGCGGAGTTGCCTGCGTGGAGAAACTTTTTCAGCCACGGTAACAACTGGCTAGACTTGATCCTCGCTGTCGGGTGCAGCGTCATACAAATTCCTGCCATTCACAACTCGAATGTCTACCCATGGTTAACGATCTTCCAACTGGCAAGATTCTACCGCGTGATATTGGTGGTGCCACGGATGAAGCACTTGATGGTATGTCTTGTGTCCTATTTACTTCTTTTGATATATTAACCCGTGCTATGCTAGCTCACTGTCTTTGGGAACATGTACGGTCTCGCGAACATGACCTTGTTCCTAATGCTTATCAATTTCCTCGCTGCGCTTGTTGGCATCCAACTCATCCAAGGAGACATGTCCGGGACAGCCACGATGAATTTTGGTCAATTGTTCAATTCCTTCTTGGCTGTGTACCAGATATTTTCTTCAGAGAACTGGACCACGGTGTTGTATAATGCCACCGATGCAGAGTTGGCCCTCGGTCAAGCGGTCATCGTGTGCACGTTTTTGTCCTGCTGGCTCCTCTTTGCAAATTGTAAGTGTATTCGTTCAAATTCGCACATGTTCTGTAATTGACTGACACCGGTGGTTGACTAGTTATTGTAATGCAGATGTTTATTGCCGTTATCAACGAGAACTTTAGCGTAGCAGAGAAGGCCAAGAGAGAAATGCAGGTGTCCAACTACTCGGAACAACGCCGCCAGACTACGACCAATCGATGGGCAAACATGCTAAACCCTTATCTATGGCTTAGGACGGAGTCGACGGTGGTGAACGCTGGAAATCCACCTTCGACCTCGGTGCTAGCGGAGGAACAAACATTAGTCCGACATGATCCACTTCCTACGTACAGGTCGGGCGAAGTGGGTCCCACGACCTTCAATCTTGGCTAGTTACTGATACAATTTCATATAGAGACGCGCTCCGTTGAGTGCTAGTAGTAGGTCTCAACATTTACGACAGGGCTCTGTCGTCCTGCTCCATGAACTCTTCACCGGAAGTGAGGCAGCAGATGATATACCACTTCTCGACTTGCACCAGGTGCGTTCTGAATCAAGAGGGCCAGAAGACTCGGTTGAGCACGAAACCGACCGATACTTGTAAATAACTATCCTATCGATCTGGCAACTCTTATTTTCTCACCACCACTGATTTAGTGATATATTGGCAAGCTTGAAAAGAGATGCGACTCTTTCTAAGAACTCCTCCAGTGATGCCCGTAGGACTCAAACTCTCGAGTTGACTCGGAGATATTCAACCTATGACAAGACATTTTGGATCTTCCCTCAAACGAATCGTCTTCGCCGTCTTTTCCAGAAGATTGTTCGCCCAAGTGGTGGCGAGCGGATATTTGGCACGCCACCCTCGAGTACTGCCCACACGTTCTTCCAGCTTGCCATCTTTTTGGCCGTTCTCGGCAACATCGCTACCGAAGCCATTGCAGCACCCATCTATCGGCGTAACTATTACAATCAATATGGTCCAATGCGAGATGCATGGTTCAACGTCGCGGAAGCTACCTTCGGTTTCATACTTGTTATCGAATTCTTGGTCAAGATCATCGCAGACGGCTTTCTTTTCACCCCCAACGCCTATATGCGGAGTATTTGGAACATCCTCGACTTTGTTATCATGGTTGGCGTTCTCGTAAATGTCACGTTCACGTTGATCTTCGTCAGTGGCCTCAGTCGATGTATCCGTGCCTTGAAGGCTCTACAGGCTCTCCGACTCATGACCTTGATCGGGAAGATGCGGAATACCTTTGAGCACCTGATTCTTGCTGGCTTCACGCGCATACTCGATGCCGCCGTTCTTGCCCTGCTCTACCTTATCCCTTTCAGCGTCTGGGGCACAAACATCTTTGCTGGGCTGATGAACCAATGCAATGACACAAGCGTCCAAGGTATAGGAGACTGTACCAACGAATACGTGAACACGATCTATGGCAATAACTTTGGATTCCTCGTACCGCGTGCTTGGGACAACCCAGCGCCTTCCACTAAATTTTCGTTTGATAACTTTCCCGCTTCGCTGCTCATCCTGTTTGAGATCGTGTCGCTGGAGGGATGGATTGATGTCATGTCTATCGCGATGGGCATCACTGGTCCGGGGCAACAACCACAGGTCAATGCTTCGCAGGCCAATGCGATCTTTTTCGTAACATATAACTTGCTGGGAGGTGTCGTGATCTTGACCTTGTTTGTCAGGTAAGGCCCTTGACTAGCCCAGCATGCACGTGGCTAACGGCCGATCGTAGTATCATTATCAAGAATTTCTCGTCACGAACTGGATCTGCGCTCCTTACTCAACCTCAGCGGGAGTGGATCGATTTGCAGAAGCTGATCAAGCGACTGAAGCCATCAAAGAGACCCAAGATTCGGCCCAGTTCGCCGATTCGAGCTTGGTGCTACGATCGTGCAATTCACAA
Source organism: Butyriboletus loyo (assembly GCA_038093515.1). Classification (NCBI taxonomy): domain Eukaryota; kingdom Fungi; phylum Basidiomycota; class Agaricomycetes; order Boletales; family Boletaceae; genus Butyriboletus; species Butyriboletus loyo. The sequence continues at coordinate 18,275 of JBBPSI010000048.1, forward strand.
GCATGGGTTCTGGTCGAGAATGATGACCTGTCTGTTTGTAGTTCAGATAATTGTTCTGATGTTGGTTCTCCTTGCCATTGATCTGTTGGCTAGCACTAATGACGTTACCATAGGACCGAAGCATTTTCATCAACAAAAGCCGTTAACAATTGGCAGGGTAAACATATGAATTCCATACCCTAGCACATCGCTGAAAAGGGTTACCTAGATGTATTTTCGCTCGTCCTTACCATGATCTACGTGGTGGATACAACCATACGACTGTATGGACTAGGGTGGCATTCGTTCCGTGCCAACGGCTGGAACCTTTTTGATGTCGTTGTGGCGTCTGGGAGTTTCACCACGACCCTCGTTGTATACTTTTATCCCGCGAGTTATGACCTCCAGCTTTTACAGAAGCTGTTCTTGGTCAGCATCACGTTCAAGCTCGTCCAGAGGGTGGATTCTCTAAACCAACTCTTTAAGACCGGAACGTAGGTGTTTCGCTTCCTGGGGGTTCTCCATCTCATTCAGGACTCTTCACAGTGCCAGTCTCCCAGTAATTTTGAATCTGCTCGCTTTATGGTTCACGCTCTTTTTATTATTTGCCATCTTGTACATGGAGGTGTTTGGATTGACAAAGTGGTACTCGGGAGAGAACAGCAATCAAAATTACCAAACTATGGGATCGGCACTCCTCATGCTGGCGTTCATGAGTACTGGGTGAGTGGTTGCGTCAGTGATCGAGTGACCCTCGAATTCATGTCCGCGGTAGGGAGGGCTGGAATCAGTTCATGCATGACTAGTAAGTTGATCGTGTTTGCATGGCTTGACCGACAATGACGTGTACTGCGCAGCGCCGTCGAATACCCGCGCTGTACGGAGGTCTCTTATGGTGTCTATCAGACAGATTGCGGTAGCCCTGCCTGGGCATTTTCAATGTTCATCGCATGGAACTTGCTCAGCATGGTAGGTGCAATGCATGATCGTACCTCATCTCCCCGCACTGACACGGTTGACCTTTTTTTTGCCAGTACATCTTCGTCAACATGTTCACCGGTGTGATTGTGCAAAGCTTTTCGTACGTTTTCCAGTCCGCTGGCGGTGTCTTGAAGTCGATCACGCGTCGAGAGATCCGTGCGTTCAAAAAAGCCTGGGCCGAGTTCTCGAATCCGAAAAGCGGTCTTTTGGAGCGTCCAAATCTCGTTCCGTTCCTCGCCGTACGCATCGTCCCCCGAATTGTCTCGCGATGACCCGCTCATCGTTTTCGTGCCAGAAACTCAGTGGCGTCTTTGAAGTGCGGGTCTACCCACCGCAGTATTCGACGGCATCCATTTTAGCAGCTTGTCAAGACAAGTCGAAAAAGGACAACGAGACGGGTGGGATTCACGTGCGCAAGTTGAACAAGCTGTTCAACAAGATTGATTTTGGGGAGATCCGGAAGCGACGGGCTGTGTATATGCGGATCTATCATGAGGCGAATGTGATGTGTTATCGGGGTGAGGGGATCTCGTTTACGGATATGCTTGTGCTACTCGCGCACCACAAACTAATCGACGATCGGGAGGCGTTGGGGTGGGTCTACTCTTTTTTCTGTCGAGGCGATGAGCCTTGAGCTGACGGTTGCGTGGTTTCGCTGTTTTTTTTTTTGTTTGACATGGTCAGGTTGAAGGAACTCGAGGCGAGAGAGGAAACGCTCAAACTGGTGGCGGGTCTCGTAGGGCTGGACAAGGTACGATCTCAACTGCGAATGATCTCCCTTCGCCGGGAATTTCTAGAAGAACGCGACAAGGCGCCCGCAGCCGCCCGAGGTACGATCCACTTTTTCTTTTCTTTTCATATCATTGGACCCTATATATATTTCTTAGGAATACCGACGATTTTGATCAATGCAATACCGGGGACACCACCACCGACGTTGGCTTCGAGGGATATTACGTCCCCTCGGAGCGACGGATGGGGATGGCAAGACTCGGAGCATGACGATGACGATCCGACGAGTCCCTTTATCATCAATGGCACACCATCGTCGTCGATCTTGTTACCTTCGCCCGAGTTGGCGGCACGGGAACGGTCCGTTCAGAGTGCGATGTACGGGCGACGTGAGCAGCACGACCAAGGTCAGAAGGGACGGGAACAGCGGGCGAACAGCGATGCGAGTATGTTGTCTGTGGATGTGGACGTGCGGTTGGGATTAGGATATGGATATGGGTATGTGTTGATCTAGACGAGTGGACGTGATCGGGTTTTCTCATTCGTCGTCCCTCTTTTCTTTCCCTACAGGACGGGGAGTCGAGGTAACTCGCTAGACGACCCAGATGCTGTTCATTCTCCAACGACGCAACGTTCCGGAGGTACGTGAAAACCAAAACACGATCATCGAACCACTCCTTCTCACACACCATGTCAATAACCACAGAAGTGACGATGCTACAATCGACTCGAGAAGAGACCCGCGCCCAAAGTTAGAAAAATTCTGTCTCCATACGTTATCCGTATCCAACTCGCATATTTGCGGACTAGAAAATCGTGGAACACACATTAATGTAGCACATGAGCTAATAGCCGTTGTACTTGATACAAACAAACGCAACAGGCCCGGATCCCCCCCACACTATGGTATCGGGGACCTGAACGAGAGAGGAGACGGGCACGTGTGTGAGAAATGCATACAGACAACGATGGGAAAAAAAAAAGATGCATGAATCGAACGAAACGGAAGAAAAAAGGCCCCTCGAAAGATTGAGGCGCCTTTCTATATCTTTCAAGCCTGATTTTGGAGTCGTCTGGACCGCCACACTTTCTTCTCTGATACTGTCTCGAACCCGTCCACGTCCTTTTTGCCCTCGGGCAATGCGGCGTTGGTCGTGGCGGGTGACCCGGTACGCGTAGCAGCAACAGCAGCAGGCGATGCCTGTTTTTCTTTCTCTAACGCGCGTTGACGCCATCCACCGGAGGTACCAGGAAGCTTGGGTGGACCCGTCACAGACACGGGCGACGGTACCGGACTCTGCGAACGTACAGGCGCAGCGGCAGCAGCAGCCCCACCGCTCGCCTGCGCAGCCGCGCGTGATCGCCACCCGTCGGGGCGCGAAGGGGGGGGCACCGCCGCAGGTGTCGTCCTACGTAACCGCGCCCGCTCTTCTGCCTCTTGCTCCCGTTGAAACTTTTTGCGTGACTCTTCCATCGCGGCGGCATGCTCGAGTTCGCGTTGTCGACGTTGTTCCGCGAGGCGTTCTTCGTCTTGTCGTTTCCGTTCCGCCTCGGCTTCTTCTGCGGCGTGTTGTTCTGCATTTTTCGCTCGTGAGTTTTCGCGCATGAGTAGATAACGGAAAGAAAATGGAGCGCACCGGCCTCGGCTCTCAGACGCTCTTCTTCTGCTTTGCGCACAGCGGCCTCCGCCTCTTCGCGCTGCTTTCTCTCGGCCTCTTTTTGCGACGCATACGCCTCCCGCTGCTTCTCCTTCTCCTCTTCCAACTTCTGTTCCGCGGTCGCTTTTCGCCGCTGATATTCCTCCAATCGCGCAGCGAGCAACGTCTCCCGATGCCCCCTAAATTCGTCCAGCATCCGGCTCAGTCGCTTCTTGGCGGTGAGCGCTTGGTCATGTGTCGTGAGACTGTTTTCGATTCGGGCTTTTTGGAGGGTTTCAAACGTGACGCGGTCGCTACCTTGTTGCTCGGCGTAGTCATGGGCAAGGAGCGGGCGTTCCTCTTTGCGGTAGGCGCGTTCGATATGATCGATCCGTTTTGCTGCGATACGAAGGCGCTCGTTGAGGTCTTTTCTCTCCTTTTCTAATTGCTCGACTTGTAGACGCATCAACTGATCCTTGCTCAAGTCTTCCATCTCCTGGCGAAAACAACGTCGAACAGGTCAGTGGACATGCGGAATGAGAATAGCACTGCTCGGGAACGCACCGCGATCGACACCTGGAGCTTGCCGCGTTTCATCAAATCCTGCGCGAGTTTCTTGGCCTCCTCCGTCCTGATCGACTCAAGCTCCCGCCTTGCACGCTCCATTTCCTTCTTCCTGACATCCTCCTTTTCCTTTTGCTCCTCGATGAGCTTCTTGGCGCGTGTGAACTCCGCACGACGGGATGCCTCCTCTTTCTCCTTGCGCATGCTCAGCTCGGAGAGGAGTTCTCTTCGGCGCGCGACGAGCGCTTTGCGGAGGGAGAGGGCACGGTGTTCAGCATTGGCGGCTGCAACGAGCTCGGCAAATTGGGAAGCTTGGCGCGCAGCGTGTTCCTCGGGGGAGAGCACTGGCGGAGGATCGATCGCGCGCACGGCATTGTGGAGCGCAGTCGCGAGCGTGTTCAAGCGGGTGCGGACGAGCTCGGTCGATGAGGGCTGGATGGTGGTGTCGCGCGGCGAGGCGGTGCTTGGCCCTGCGACGTTGAACTCGTCGGGATGAGCAAAAGGCTCGTCGATGAAAGAGATGGTCTCGGTGGCGTGGTCCACGCGGATGCGAAGCTCGCCGCGGCGGGCGCAGCCCATGAGGTAGGCCTCGACTTGTTCGGCGCCAAAGTCGTCGAGGGGCTTGACGAGCTCAAGGAAGGCGCTCACTTTGAGCGTGCTGTAGACTTGAGAGAGTTGGGAGAGGAGACGGGAGAGGAGGGCGCGAGAGAGGAGGGGGCGATAACCTGCATAAGGGGTATCACTGGCGCAGAGGGTGGAGAGGAGGGGTGCGGTGGAAGCGCAGAGAGTGAGGGGGTCAAATGAGTCTTCAAGTAGGTTGTAGAGGGTCTTGATCGGGGTTGGAGAGAGGCGGAGGACGTCTCTCGAGAGCTTAAAGATGATCAGTACAGGGACATCATCAGAGGGAATGGCACTCACAGCATCCTTGAGAAGACCGGCCCGGGTGGGTGCCTTGGTGAGGCCGAGTAAGGCAGCGAGCCTCGTACTCTTGGACCGGCCGTCGTCTTCGTCACCATGCTGGCCGACGGGCACGGCCAGAGCGCTCACGAGCACCTGTCCTGCGAGACGGCTCATTTCGTCGTCGGATCTACCACCTATGCTAGTGACGATGGCGTAATAGCGACCCCATGCTGCGGCATGATACAAAGAGTTGCCGCTCGTGAGGAATATCTTTGTGAGTTTTTCGTAGTAATTTGCCATCATGGCGGGGCGTGGGGCTTTCTTTGCCATGGTGAGGAGGTTGTGGACGTCTTCGACGGAACGGAAAGCTTCTTGCCAAAGCTCGAGCTCGACAGAGGTATTGAGCTGTGCAAATCGCGTGTCGAGGTAATGCTGGAGGATCTCCGGGTCGGATAGGTTGATGGCGTGGGTCTGGTGTGCATACTTTGCGACGTTGGAGAGGTGAAGACGGAGAGTCTCGCACAGACGACGGAACTCGACCTTGCGCTGGTGCTTGAGACAGAAGCGGAATGCCTGCTGCGCGACTTGCTAACGGACGGAATTGGGTGGTGTGGGGCATTGGGGTCAGGGGCTGCTCACCTGGTATATTGCCTCTAATCGGGCGTTGTTTTTGAGAGTCTCGAGAGAGGTGCGATAGCTCTCCCAGAGAAACTTGAGCCAGGGGGTGACGAGTGCTCTATCGGTGCGATCCTTGCTCTGATCGCCGCTGACTGCGCCGAGGAGGATGCTCTCTGGAGTCTCGCTGGCCTCGAGATCGTCGACATCGACTGCGACGGCCTTGTCGGCCTTTTCCTGTGCCTCCTGTACCTTGGCGTCTGCGAGGGCGATGAACTTTTGGATGACGACCTCGATGGATGCGACGTTTGTGTTTTGTGCGATGTTCTTGTACTGCATGAGGCCCTCCTTGGCGGTTCTGCCCTTGCGCATATCGACGCAGAGCTCGACGAAGCGGATGAGGATGGGCTCGAGCGCGGGGAGGGGCGTCGAGCGGAAGCGCTTCGAGGTGAGCATTTCTGTGAGGGATTGGAGTGCAGCATGAGTCTGTCCGACCGAGACGAGACCTTCTGCCTGCTTCAAAATCGCCTCCGGTTTCGTGAACGGCGCCATGGCGGATTCCAAGTGAAAAAATTCAGAATCCAAATTACAAAGTTTACACCCTCATCACTCGTGCGAATTCATTCCCTTTCCGAGATTACACCCATCGCTGCACCACCACGCTGTTCGCCAGCCCCGCTCCCCTAATCGTCTCCCCATCGTTCTCCAGCGTCCGGTTCGGAAACGTCGTCCCAATCGTGTATGCTCGCGCTGCGTTCTCGGGCCGCGACCTGTTCGTAGCATCAGTAGTCGGCCGTTCACCCCACAATCAGACCACGTACGCATTAATAAAGTTGCGAATGTCCCCAACCGTGTGTGTGTGATTCATTCGGCACGGCATCCTGCAACGAATGAGATCACCCACCCCGTCAATATCACGCCAGAGACTTACCTCGTCCCGTCCGCCAACCGGATCTGCAATGTCGTCGTCGGCTGCGTCTGGTCGACCTCGAACAGCGTCGTCACGCTCGTTCGCTCCGCCTGACTCGGCGGCGTGCTCGATGCAGTGGGGAACGACCCCGGCATGCTCGTCACAACTGGCACAGGCGACCCAAGCCGGTTCCCAGCTCCACCAAACGGCTGACTCTCGGCCACATAGTCCTCGTTCGTCCGCTTCGAGACGATTACTTCCACCGGCTGTCCCGGTCTCACGTTCAAGACCGACACCGGCGCACGACTACAAAACCGTGAGTGTATGCATGCCAACGAGCGTGCATCATACCCCGTGTTGATCTCTGCGAGCAATCGCTCGTTTTCGGGATCCACGTAGCTGTAAAACTCGCCCCCTTCGATACTAAACCCGTTCCGCCAAAAGGTAATATTTCGCTGAGCAACTTCTTCTTCCTCGTTGACTGCGAGGTGTGCATACATGTGAGTGAGTTGCACGAGTGTAATCACGCGATGATCACCTTGGTGCGCACTGGGATCGGGGACGAACGTGCTGTCGACGTCGTCGCTCCCCAGCGTATGTCCGCCACCCCTGAAAGTGGTCGATGGTTCTTGGACTGCATGCGGCTCAGACACACGCGCAGCAGATGTCCTGTCATGCTAAATCAGCCCTTGCCTGTATGTACTGCCATCGCACACGACGCACTCGGCAGCACGTCGCAGGATATCTTGAACCAGCCTTCCACCTGGCACGTTTCCACGCGCATTCGGATTCTGTACAGAGATACCACTGATCAAAAGGTCTCGACGTCGGTAAAAAGTGATATAGGCACGTATATGCGTACCTCCGCTCTCCGCCCGCGAACCAGCTTTCGCCTTCGCGCGGCGGACCTTCGTCGTCGTCGTCGTCGTCGTCATCATGAGCGATCGGGGGACGGGGCGGGCCTGCATTTGAGGAGGCGAGTGAAGCCAATGTTGCAAAGCGTCCTGAGCTGTACATAGTTGTCAGTGCAGCTACAATAGATGACGAGGTCGAGGCTGACATACTTGGACGAGCTGGGGCGGGAACCAAGGCCGTTGTCCCAGTCGCCGATGCGGCCGATGCGTGGTGAAGAGGAACTTCCCCATGTCGACGGGGGTGGGTCTTCAGCTGGCCCACCGCCGAGCGTGTTTCCGCGACCGTTGCCTGACATTGCGAGACTGGTCAAGCCTACGCAAGTGGATATTTCGGTTGTGTCCGAGGCGAGTACAGCCACAGGCTTGCGCCACAAACATGTCGAGCAAGCCGAATACGGCAATAGTTGACTAAGCCACACCTCACCAATCGTACCCCTGATATATCGGAGAAGTGCTACAGGGGAATAATAATTGAACTTGATTCCTCCCTCCATCTCAATACACTGCAACGATTCGGTTTCAACTTTGAACAATTTATCCCGTCACGTACAAGTATACCACTCACTCGAGGATGACGACCACGGGGCAGCGCGTCGACGAACAGACTGCCTGGGTGATGCCGACCCCGATGTCACCCCGCACTACGCTCGGGTCAATTTCGCGCCTGCCAATGGATATCCTTGTTCACATACATATTCCTCTATGGCGCTCGCAGGGACTTCCACGAATGCTGGGTCAACGTGTCGTATGTGTGCAGCCGCTGGCGTGACGCCGCATTAAGCTGTCCGACTCTCTGGAGTTCTTTGTTTGCAGTGTCCCCTCACCAGACCGACATGTTCCTCATCCGATCCAAAAATGTACCCTTGTGGGTGCGCGTCTACTTCACTCACGAAAACATAAAGATGGCGTTGGAGTTTATGGAACAGGTCGCTCCGCATGCTGAACGGTTCGGAGAATGCCACCTCAAGTTCCATGCAAAGTCGCCGAGCTCGTGTTCCCAATACTATCCTCACGGTTTGCGCCTCTCTTACACACTCTGGCGATTATTTGCAGGCACCGATATAACCGCAGTTACGAGGACGTGGACGCGGAAGACAACTTTGATGTAGACGACCAGGCTGAAGGCCCACACACCTTCTTCAATGGGGGCGCTCCCGCACTCCGCGAATTAGATCTCCACGGCTGTTTCATCACGTGGTTTTCGCCCACACCCGTTGGGCTGACGGTCATCCGGCTGCACTACCTGCACTACTCCCTTCCAGAGCTCAGGGTGATGCTCAGCCGCGTGCCGGACCTTGTAAAGCTTCACCTTGAATATGCGATTCGCGTTAGTCGCAATGACCTAGTCCGTCTGGAAGCCGAGAAGATACATTTACCCCGACTTGCTTACCTCCTGATCGCGGCACCCTTCTCCAGGGTCGTTCGGTTTCTGTCGTGCATTGATATTCCAGTGACGACGCGGGTCAGGTCATCTTGAAGACCACTCTGACGAGAACGATTACGCATCATTCTATGCGTCCAGAGGTTCGGCAATTCCGAGAATGAGGCAACTTCCGTCGCACCCATTCGGACAATCGTCATGGACCACTCGCCGCTATATACATCCACCATTCTCAGCAACTCCGAACATAGGTGTAATTGCATCAAGCCCGAGTGCAGCGAGGCGCTCTTCGATGAATGCGATTGCGATGAGCCGCTCAAAGTATACATAGACATCCTAGTCTACGCCGAGTGTTGTGACGACTTGGTCATCGGTATCTGCCGTGGCATGCCGCTGGCATGTTTGAAAATTCTTACTCGCTTTCCGTCGGCAATCCGTCTGGCATCTCCAAGAGTTACGGTACATAAAATTACGCCGTGACAACATATCACAACTCGTTGTGTTGCTTTTACGCTCACTTCGCCGTCTCCCGGAGAATGCGGATAAGCCCACGGATCAGCCTGAGTGTATCGGCCAGGTATTCGTGCCATCGCTAGAGGAGATATGTCTCGATGACGTTTTGGTTCATCGGAGGAGTCGATGTTTCGGCAATCCGAGCATGCACGAAAGCGATGCGATGCTTTTCCGCGATGCGCTTGCGCATCGTCGAGCGGCGGGTCATGAGCTCGAACGACTCTTTATCAGCGGGCGTGTCTCGTTTAGCCACAACGAGGTGATATGCCTGGGATAAGTGGTTCTGCAAGTTGAGGTGCACAGGTTGGGAAGGCAGTTACAAGACGATGAAGAGCATTGTGAAGACTGTTCAGGAGGAAGCGGCTAAAGAATTGGGCGTATGAGCTCGTTGGATTGATGACAGCTCCAAACGTGCCGTATATGTAAATAGAAGACGTTTTTTGGACGAGTATGGATATTGTTATGCAGTGTCCTATATGATAATACGCTAAGGCGGTAATCGGTCCGAGGGGAAATGCTCTTACGCACATCCTGCAGGAAGCAGGGTGTGGGACTTCGTGAGCTGTCAGGTGGTCTCGGTGTCGACAGAGGGCAGCGTGATGCCCACTAAAACCTCAAAGTTTGTCACCCAGTAGGGGGGGAAGTGGGATTGGTTCGATAGGAGTGGTTACCTTTTGTTCAAGGTTGGGTCTATGCGGAGATTTTGCCTGTCGGCGAGCGCGTATCAATGCGGTTGAGCCAGGGGGATTCGATGGCTTGGGCTGTAGGGGAGTGATTTCGGATGACGCGCTCACAACGGAGCGGCACCCATATCAGGTACGTTGATTCAGATAGAAGGATTCGTTGGAGGCGCGTTTGCGCGTGGTGGCGCTGGTGGGCGCGGGGGGGATGTCCTGTGGCTGCGGGAGGGCGACGGGAAACAATTGGTGGTCAGAACCAACGGGTAGCGGTCTGTAGCAGTCTGTAGCACCTAGCTACACTCAGGAACCAGCAACTGTTTTACTGATGGCACAGCCAAGGAGGAGGCCGATGGATTGGGCTTTCCATTCTCCGAAATCAGGAGGCCAGATTCGTCGTACTAGGTTCTATATGATTGTGGATTCAAGGCTTTGGCAATGGATCAGTATGTTTGCAGTGGGAACCTTCTGCTCGGGATTGGTAGTTGGGGATGTGAGTCCTACTCGGAGGGTTTGGCTCAGTGAGGGAGAATTGAACGCCGAAGAAGGGAGTGTGGTGTATGAGCTGTTTGAGAGTACATACTGGGATCTGTATGTCTGTAAATTTCGTCCGACTGTGCTCATCTTGTCCATCGATCTGCGTCCGTACATTGACTCCTTTGACCATATAGTGAAGCGGTTTTCGTTCTCCGCAGATTCGTCAACGCGTCTGGCGTCTGTCTCTTATCCTTCTCGTACCCATCTCTATGTATGTAGTTTCGGCATTACTTTGACCAATGTCGTGGATAGGAAGCACGAATTCATTCTTGGTATTATCTGGAGGGCTCTGTTTTGGACGGCTTTATGGGACCACCTTTTCCTGCTGAATACATCCATAAGCCACTAGGTTGGTGATATAGAAACAACATGGGTCTTTAACGCAACTGAATCGATCTGTCGTGGAATATCACACGACTCTCGTAGGTTTTCTTGGCTTGTGTTTTGGATGAGCTACTTACGTCGCTTTGAGAAAAAGCGCGCCATCGCGATGTCCGTCAGAGGGGAGGCCATTTCGTTAAATGGATCTCGGTTTCGCCAACAGCAATGATCCTGTAATGTGGCTGATGGGATTCCGTGTCGTCGTCGTCCTCATCGCGCGCGATCGAGGGGCGGCCCGAACCTGCGTTCGAAGAGGGAAGGGAACGTCGTTGCCGGGCAGTGGTCAAGCTCAAGCTCGTCCGAGGAGGGTACAGCCACGGTCACTCTAGGCGTTTGCGCCATCGACATACTCTCGAGTCCTATCCTCCCTGTTTCTCGATTCATCCTCGAGTTCTAACAGAGTCGAATGTGCTGCCTTGAACAGCATTTCAGCCAGCGCATCCTCTAGGCACGAGCCCGTTCTCGAGGGTAGTATGTATACCTCACCCTGGCGACAACGCCGCAGCCTTCCAGGTACAGTTCCGTCGGTTCAGGCCCAAGTGCTACACCTGCCAAGGTAAGCGCCTTCCCTGATGTACTCCCAATGCCTCCTCCCGACAACGAAGATGTGCCGGCAAGAAAACGGTGCTTCTCCATCACCCTACCAACTGCCAGATAACGTACGCGTACACATCTCCGTCCATTCCGCCCTCACAGATTAATCGCTCTGAGATACTAGACTCACACGGCCCCTCCGTGCTTTCTCACTTGGCTGATATGCTGTCGCGTTAGATTGCCGCCCGTGAGGAGTCTATTGCTTCAAGCGCCTCGGAGGATGGGCCCAACGGCGCGGGGTGAGAGAATGGCTATATCCGCCTAGAGGGGGGCTACCCTCTAAACTTTCCTCCGTCCACCACGCACTCGAAAAAAGAAAAGAAAGGGAATCCAAGACGCCGCTCTCGAGGGGCTGGTGCGGTACTGTATCGTACCACCAACCCGCCGAGCATATAAAATGGCGTCTGCTCGCCTTCCAATCCCCCCCATCAGAATCGCAGCGTCTTCTGTTGTTCTCCTCTTCCTCTTCCTCTGCAAGTGCCTTCCTACCAACATCCACTGATCATCGTCATGTTCGTCCGTGCATTCACCCTCGTCCTTGCCATCGCTGCCAGCGTCATCGCCGCCCCCACCGGTGACACCACCACCAACAACCAGTGCAACACCGCAAACATGTATTGCTGCAACAGCGGGACCTCCGTACGTCATCCATCCCTTTTTCCCTTTTCCCGTCGCAACGCCCGAGCCTCTCTGACACGCACTCGATGTCTTGACGCTTCGTGTCCGACAGCCGGAAAGCCTTGCCAACAGTCTCACCGCTGGCCTGCTTGGTCTCGGAAGCGTCCTCGGCAGCGTTAACTTGGGCTGTGACCCCATCACCGCCATCGGAACTGGCGCTGGTGCGACTTGCCAGCAGCAGCCCGTCTGCTGCTCCAACAACAACGTGGTACGTGCTTTTTCCTCAGCGAAATCGTGATATCTCTCGATGCGGTATTGGGAAATGGCATGTCTGACAACGTGACGCCGTGTGCGTGCTTTTCCCCCCCCTTCTAGAACGGCGTCGTCAACGTCGTCTGCAGTCCTATCGACGTGAACGCGTGAAAGCGGAAGTGCTCCCCCGCGTTGGACGTCATATATCTCAAGATCTCAAATTCGGACTTTTTTTTTTTTTTTTGTTATTGTCGTATGTGCGCGTGTGGTGGTGGTTTTTGAACGGGCGAGAAAAGAAAAACAGAGAAAAGAAAGAGAATGTATCTAGATTATGGACGTTTTGACACCGTGTCGTTTTTTTTCGATATTGGTTGCTGATGTAGAGCCAGCCTCCAAAGATGACTTTTTGCACCATTCAAGTACGACCGCACCGAGCGTGACCATGAGGGATCAGATTAGCGCTTCACCGGGGGACGGTCTCTGAATGAAAAGTCAAACATACCGAAAGCGCGGCCATCGAGCCAACTTTAGGTTTTGTTCATCCCATCCAACAGGAAGTAATAACAGATACGATATTATTTCTTCTACTTGGCAGAGCTCTACGTATAGGTATAACAATGACAGACAAAATGCGAGCATCGGTAACATACGACGACAATTATGACAGACGAAAAAAAAATCGAGCACGCGAGGGATTTTCGTCAGATGGGCTGCCCTGGCTGACGAGAGGTCTCCATCCGACGTGCCAACACCGAGGCGCGCGAACGGTGAGACGACTCTTCGACGGACCTAGCCACCGCTACTACACGAGTGCAAAACATTCGACGCACAACTTTCCATCACTACAACCCGCCAGGAGGGACGACCGATCAGCACGCAACGTCCACGGAAGAAAAAAGGGAGGAGGAACAAAAAAAAAAGAGCGCAGAAACTCACTTGGACACGCTCTCGACACAGCACGCACGACACACGACACGTCCACAGCCAAAGACGACGATGGATTCGGTCCCGTCGGTGTTGCTACGGACACTGACGCCAACACCACCGTGCGTCGACATGGACAGGACATCACGGTGATTGTGATGATCGCGCCCCGCGCTGCTGCCATCGGTATAGCCATCGAGAACACCATCGCCATCGACGTCTTCTTTATCGATCAGTGCTTTCTTGCGTTTGGTGGGGGGCGGGGATAGAGCAACGGACGGATCGCAGTTCATTGCGACGTAGCTGAGACCGAGGGTTGTACGCTTGGGCGAGAACGAGACGGGCGTCGGGACGTGGGTGGAGGGGGATGGCGAGCGTGTGAGGGCGGGGGTGGGCGGTACAGACGAGGGACAAGTATAAGATGTACATGTACGAGCGCAGATGGCGCACATTGGCGCAGAGCATCTGTACATTACATGCCAACGGCGTGTCAGCACGCTGCATGCGCAAAGGAATATTTAATATGGGGGGCATGAACGAACGAATGGGTGGATGCAGTGTGTACGTCTTGGCTAGAGGTGGCACCCGATGCGTGGGGCGCGCGAGAGGAGAGAAGGGAGGGAGAGAAGGCGACGTACCTTGAACATGTAGAAGGACCTGCCACACCGGGCCGGATCACCGTTGACAGTGCGCGGTGGCATGTCGAGCACGAGAGCTTGGCACACAGGGACGACGGGGCGTTCAGCGTTAGAGCGACATTAGAGTTGTCCGTCAACGCTCGACCGGCCTGACATCCTGCATCGATGGCATTGTTAAGTCTTCTCCGTTTGAACGCAGGCTTTCGGGCAGACGGTGGGGATGCATACACCAGAGGCGTCGACGTGCGCATATCGAGGAGGTAACTCGGGTGCGAGGGCAAACCAGCCAGTCGTGTATTCCAGCTACGTTGGCTCAAATCGTGCGGGAAAAGGGCAGGAGAAGACGCTTTGAACACCACAATCGACAACGGAGACTCGAAGGGCACAAAGAGAAGTAAAGACGAGGTAAAGTAGCGCTCTGGGCGCTGGCATGGACGCCAACTAACACCATTGATTTCTCAATCATGTGACCGCGACACGCGTCCAACATGAGCAAGCTGAATCATCAACTGACCAGACTCAGAATCTCGAAATGACCGGGCGAGCCTTTACTACTTGTTCAACTGCGTACGATGGCCCATATCTCTCTTCATACTAATTAATCCGCTGTGTGGTTTCTGCCTGGAGCAGGACGTAACGATGGACGGACCCAATGACTTGGGCCGCAAAACCGGTTCGACGTTCACAAAAAAGCGTGACAGTACGACAACAAGTGCATCAAAGAGCCAGTCGGTGACACCGGTGACCTCTCAATCATGGTAAAGGTTAATCAATGTACAAAATACATCAGCGTTGTGAACTTTTTTTTCGTCGCGTTCGGAGAAGAAAAGATCCATCACTCCTTGCAGAAAGCGCTCATAGCTGGTTTATGTCGTCCTGCGAGATCCCCGTTCATATAAAATAGCGCAATAGAGCACACGGTAGCTTCGTTAGGCGTGGGGGACGTTGTCTGACTGTTGACTGTAGATTTCCTTTGGGAGTTGGCTAGTCCCTAGCCACAACATTCAAGATGATGTTTTCACTTGACTGGCTTACTCTCGGAGCTTCGAAAACTTGAGAATAACCGCAGGATATTTTCCCCAAGACTCGACCACGTCCTGCGGGAATACCTCTGTCCAGACATGCAACAAAGAAGAAGCGCCATGCATAGAAACCGGTGACCCGTCTGCTTCTCTCGAGGAAGCCCACAAGATCTGACAGGCACATAGCATTGCACCACAAATTCTGGCAATCGTCATGACAGAGTTCCATGGCATGCGCTACCGGATCTAAAAGATGCTGGTCTGTGAATGCTGGGAACTGAGTCACAATCGTGCTCCTTAAGGATGAGAGATAGGATAAAGGCACAAAGGTGGGCTCATATGTATGGCGACATCTTGTGTGCTCCCACTTCCTGATTTCATGTGGATCGTCGGCAAGACACCAACGGTGACTAAAACACGGTATTAGTCAACATGTTTTCTATGGTTGAAGTTCGACCAGAAACAAGGAGGGTAGACTTGGCGACGCACGCATGATCGTCATATATGAAGACTAGGACATGCAGAGACGATATCCACTTGGGAACAAGGGTTCCTTCCATAGTACGACGAGACGGTAACGAGGTCGGAACCCCGAGCCTGCAGCGGTATTTTTACCGAGAAGCCCTGCTTACTTCTTCTATCTGTATCCTGTATGGAATTGGAACTGGGTGGATCCGGCGCATACCTGCAATCAAGCCCGATGGGCGAGTGTGTGCTCAAAAATGTTCAGCGATGGTTTACTGATAATCTTGCATTCTTCCGGTGCTCGGTGGCATGCGCGCCCAACGGAAGGAGCTCGATGGAAATGGTGAGGACGCCTGATGAAAAAGCAAAGTAGGTGATCCTCCTGGCTAATCGGTATTCTCACGTCGTAGACCGCGCATTCTGGAAGCGTGAAGGAAGATGAACATGCCAAGACCGCAGGCGGCAGTCCATTGTTGCCTGGCATCAGTGAGACGGTCAGTGGTCAGAACCAGTCAGGACCAGTCAGAACCCGTCAGAACCGCTCGGCTACCACCGGGAACCAGAAACTGTTTTACTGATGGGGGGAAAATCAAGACACAAAGGAACAACGAAACGTCCCTTTTCTCAAGTTCAATACCACAACACAAACCCTACGTTTTGCTGATCGTCCAGGAAAAAACATCTCATGTGTGGTTTGAAATGAAAAGGTCCCAACTTACAAGAAACATGCGAGACCGGCAGACACGGAGTAGCGTCGGTAGGAACCTCACTGTCGACAATTTTTATCGTTGATACACTGAGAAAGTCCGGAGGCACATTGCCAAGCGAACGGACTAAACAGGGTGGCCCTTCTTCCGGGCGGTGGGCGATGTGAAAAACGTAAGGAGTTGAGCGCGTAAAATGACCAAAGTAGAGACTAGGAACCAGGAACCACTTGTACAAAATGCTGTGGTTCTTTTTGGAGATCAGCGAGCCGCTACATGCCACGTCCGACGCGCATGGTTCAGCAGATGAACTACCGAGGCAGGTGTCATGCCTTCCATGCGCTTAGCTGCACCCTACATAGTCGTTGAGCACTGATGGGAGACGTCAAGGAGACGAGTCGTGTACTAACCAATGTTGTGGGCTTTAAGCGTTGTAACCTCTCTCTAACTTCTTCACTCAGACCCCCAACCCGTGTATAATCCATATTAGGATCAAGCAGAAGGGACTCATCCGCGTGGAATGCCTCCACATCCGCACGCTGGCGGACGAGATGGGGTGCATACGTTGCTGAGGTGCTAGTCAGCGATCAGCGCGCATACATGGCGCTCTAGCTCACCATCGGTGATAATTCGGGATATAATGTGAGGCGCAAACTCCGGGAAGCCCTGGATAGCACCGCTGCGTAAAATATTATCGAGCATTACCGAAGGTCTGGACAGCACGTCGAAAGCACTATCGAGTGTAGTTAGAAAAGTGTAAAACAGGGTTGGTAAATACCTGCCTCCTCATGACGCCGTCCCTCGTTACCGTAACGCCGTACCTTTCCCAATGCTGTTACCTCCGTCAAAAAAGCATATGGGACAAATGACTGTTCACGGACCTGAGGACTCAAGATTACTGACTTAAGAATATACGTCCCGTGTTGTATTGCATCTCGATCGCTTAGATATTTTGCCCAGCGTTCCGGTGATATCAAACTCGCGGCATGCCCTGAGAAGGATGAATCAAGTGACAGCAACCATTTGCAAAAGGCTCGTACCTATCTCTGTCAGTCTCGTATCCGCATTGTCACATCGAAGTGTCATGCGATACTCAGACCGAGAAGTGAACATTCGGTCTATGAATCAGCATTAGTAGTGTGAGCTGACGAAGCTAGCATAGTTGCATACACGGTTCCTCTGCTCCTTTGGTTACAAGATCATCGATCATTACTCCCACGTATCCATCCGCACGGGTGATAGAAAGCGGCGGTTGTTCCCGTGCGGCAAGACCGGCGTTAATGCCAGCAACGCAACCTTGTGCTGCAGCTTCCTCGTACCCCGTAGTCCCGTTGATCTGTCCGGCGAGGAAGAGACCCTGGCGAAGGCTAAGAGGTATAAAAAACGTACGAACGGCGACCTACTTTGATCCTTTTGGTCTCAAGCGATGCTGTAGACTGTATTAGGAACATGAGAATTCAAGACAGGACGTGACTCACACTGAAGCTCCCGAGGATCGATGTGGTCATATTCAACTCCATACGCAGGTCGAACCATACGGACATTTTCTAACCCCGGAACTGTACGCATCATAGGCTCTTGCAGCTCTTCAGGCATGGAACACGATAAGCCATTAGGGTATATCAGCTCTGCAGCAGGATTAGCGCGAGATATTCTGTTGGTGAATTGATGCTAACCGGAATCGTAACCCTCGGGTTCTAACCATACCTTATGATTGTCCTTGTGTCCGAACCGAGTGACCTTGGCCTCGAGAGAAGGGCAATACCGTGGGCCTGATAAAGTGTGGTCAAAGGACGAAGATATCTATTGAGTGAAGGTTTACCTTTCTTGGTCTCTTGGATGTGAACGCTTAAATGCATGCTCTCCTTGATAAGTTCGTGAGTTTCGGGGGTGGTGTGGGTCATATAGCACGTAATTTGGTTGTGCTAGCAGCAGGAACGGATATCAAACGAACCATGTAACAGCTAAGAGAGACCATACCTCGTTATCTACTCTATGATTTAAAAACGAGAACGGATGTGGTGGATTGTCGCCCTCTTGTCTTGCTAGCCGACTGAAATCTATCGTGCTTTTATCCAGCCGTGCAGGAGTGCCAGTCTGCAAACGCCCAAGCTGGAAACCAGCTGCACGCAGTGACGCAGACAGGCCAGTTGCTGGTGCATCGTTGATTCTACCAGCCGGGAAACGTTTCATACCTGAGATCGTATCGGTACCTGGAGCGCATTGCAGATCGGGGCACGCACCGATATGTATCTCACCCGACAGGAATGTCCCGGTGCAGATGACTACATGAGAGCATGGAATTACATCTCCGGTTTCTATGATATCACGATTAGTATGCGCTTCCATAGG
Organism: Butyriboletus loyo; assembly: GCA_038093515.1. Lineage (NCBI taxonomy): Eukaryota > Fungi > Basidiomycota > Agaricomycetes > Boletales > Boletaceae > Butyriboletus > Butyriboletus loyo. The sequence continues at coordinate 36,565 of JBBPSI010000048.1, forward strand.
CGTACTGGTTTTCAACCTAGTCGAACACCTGTCACTGTACCCCAGATTGAGCGACTGGAGCTGGACGAAGCCATTTCATGGTCGAAGACAAGATCAGACACGCTAGCAGCACGAACATCCAGGTTGGGATAGTTGAATATGATATCTTGCATGTGCCGCTTGTACAGTTTCCGGTCAACTTGCGCTCGCGGACCCTAGAGGTGTGCCCATGAAGCGTCAGTGTCAACGTTCAACATCTTTCACGTACCCAAACCGCAGATCCCTTGGACCTGTTCAACATGTGGAACTGTATTCCCGCCTTGTCTGATGAAGATGAACACTTCAGTGGCTCAATCTGTTCAAGTTATTACTTACCTGTAACCTTCCCTATGACACCATCCAATGCGTCCACCTCTTTGACCAATGTCCCTTTTCCAACGCCACCGATGGATGGATTACACGAGAGTTCTCCAATCGTGTCCAACCTTTGTGTGATCAATAATGTTCGGGCTCCAGCTCGCGCAGCTCCAGTGGCCGCCTCGCAGCCTGCATGACCACCTCCAATAACACAGACTAGTGCCGCGTCAGGTCATATCGAAGGTCGAGCGTATCAATGCAGACATACCATCATACTGTTCTCGTGTCGACGAGACAGTGCTGAAACTTCTCGTGTCCTTCGGTCCGTTGCTCTCGGCCAAGGATGGGTGTTTTTGAAGAACTGAGGTCGAGCAGAACAAATGTCGAGACTGAGAACATTGAACGAGGGCGAGGGAGCTGAATGGGGGAGGTGGGGTGATTCGGGGATTTGTAACGCGCATCCGTAGAGTAGCTGCTAGTAGCCCAGAGCCCCTGCTAGTGGTGTGCATTTTCGGGCTCCTACGAGACGACGGCAATCTAAGAACGCTCGAAAAAGTTCTTTAACACCTAAACCAAGGTCTATACGCTGGCAGAAGTGCCAAATCGCCCCGGCCAAGGACTTGAGTGGTGAGGAGAACTTTGGGTAAGATTTCCCACGGCTAACATCATACATGAAGCCGCCGACGACATATCTAATTTTGGAAACTCTCCGTACATGATGCACGCTCTCCAAAGGCTGGCACTGTCTCTGACCTTACAGACTCGAACCGATGCTAAATAGGGTAGAATGATGAGCCGCCAGCATCAACTGGTTAGGTGTTCCTACCTGGGCATCACCCCCTCGGCTCCGATCCCTCCGTGTGACTCGCTACCGTGATTGTAAGTAGTAGCCAGCAACGAACTTTACCCAGGAACGACCACAACCTCCCACTAACAACCCGGAGGATCTCCTCTAGGTCAATATACCCCACTCTTATTTGAACGATGGACAGTTCGTCGTATGGACGAACTGTCTTTCTTACATTTTAACGACGTGGTAAGTGGGAAGTTGCATTCTGGATCCCATTATGTTATTTCCGGACCCGTCCCAGTATCACATCACCCAGTCAACTGCCCTCGGGAGACTATCGCACGTCGCAAATCCAAAGACGTTCCCGAGGCAGACCGTCCCATCATCATTTTCAGCGGAGATGCTTTCAGTCCATCACTTGAGAGCGCTGTGATGAAATCGGATATAGAACCAGTGCTATACCATCTTCTGGTCGATGTTGCGTGCTATAGAAACCATGGTCGGACATGACAACCTCTCCATTGTATACCAAGCGCTCACCCTTCTGAAAGACTTTGATTTCGGGGAGGACATCTCGGTCAACCTCTCTCAAGCATGTAATTTTCCCTGGCTTCTGGCGAATGCACGGCCCGCTGATGGATGTCAAATGGCTACCGCCAAAGAGTATCTCATTCTCAAGAAGAAAGGGTACATAATTGGTCTCTTTGGTCTCGCAGGAACGTTAGTCGAACACGCACAGAATCCTTTTCTAGTGGTTTGCTTATGGGTTACTTTTTCAGCGACTGGCCGTCAAATTGTCAACACCTTCCGATGGACTGCGCCATCCCTGATCCTGTGTCTGTGGCGCGCCGGATCTCCAGCTTGCTCCGTGTCACACATGGTGCTGATATCGTCATCGCGATTACTCACATGCGTCGTGATGAAGACGTTCACCTTGCTAAATATTGCGACAATAACGTTGATTTGATTCTCGGAGGTCACGACCACGATTTGGCTGTGCACAGATCCAACTTTAGAGCGATGAACGCTACGAGGGACGTATCAAACTCATCAAATCTGGCACCGATTTCAGAAATTACAGCGACATCAAGATCTGGCTTTCTCAAAAGAACGGAAAGGCATTAATAGAGTGTGTCAGAGGTGGCATGACCGCTTTCAGCTATAACTCATGGAACAGAGCTCTTCTTACACGTTTCAACAATCAACCAATCGCGTAACCTACCCTTGGCAAATGACCTTCCTGATGATTTGATAGCGGTATCCATAGCATCCTTGCCGAGCTTCAGACTCGCATTGCGGATACCATCGAGAAGCCACTCTTTCGATGTGACGTACCCCTCGACGTACGCATATCCGTCGTTCGGACGGCGGAGACTACCATTGGCAACATGTTCGCAGACGCAGTCCGGGCCTACTACAACACCGACATTGCGGTCATCAAATCCGGTAGTCCGCGACGTGACATGATCATCCACCCCAGCGTCATCACCGTCAAAGACATGATCGGTGCGTGTCATCGTCCGTCCAGCGCCCAGGTACTATATCACAACGCCAACCTGTTTTGGGGGCGCACGAACACTCGTTTGTATTATATAAAAAAAGAATTAAACGGCGTTACTTGACGAGATGTACACAGACGTCCTACCGTTTGACAACCTGTTCGTGATGAAGCGTCTTCGGGGACCAACGATCATTGAGGCGCTCGAGAATGCCGCCTGTGACATTGTCGCAGTTCTTCCAAGTCTCAGGCCCATCACGTTCACTGTCGACCCACACCGACCAGCTGGCTCCAGTATATACGTCGTGTACCTCGCTCCCTGGGTTGGTCACACACACCATCACGGGCTCCACGCCCTGGCGGCGGCGGCGGCGGCGCCAGCTCCCAAAGTCACGGTTGCTCTGAGCGAAGAGGGAGAATATGTATACGGTCGTCACGGTCGCGTTTATAGCGGAGGGTTTTGATGGTTGCACACTTTTTAAAGATACGCCGAGTCTGGTCGAACAGGAGGGATACTAGTATACATTGTGCTTACGGGAAGGGGTCAGAGGCGTCCATTGATAACGCACGGGCTGTCATCATTTTAGGTAGAATTGCAGGCGGCTTGCCGTTTGTCTGTCCATCGGTACAGGGTCGGATAAGGTACTTGTACCGATGTGCCTCCTGACGAACCAATCCCACTTCAATCCGTCCGTCCAATACTCCCGGAGTACACAGGGTGTAAAAGTGATGAATAATAAATTGATAAATATTATATTTGACCCTCCATTTATTGTTCTTGTCCCCCAGAATTTGATCATCACACGCAGAAGTGAATGCAGAGGGAAAATCGGCGTTAATAAACGTCTCCAGGTCAAGGCGTAGCGGCCTTTCCCAGCCTCATCCAAAGGCCACTCTAAATCATTTTCCGAATGAACGAACCGCCTGGATACATACGGAAATGAATCGCTTACCTTGACGAACAACGTCATTGCAGCGTCGGGTCGAATTACTTCCACGGTCTGGCGTCCACGTCCACATTTCCATTCTGGAGGGGGCAATGAAGACTGCGGTTGGGCATCGGTAGCAAATGTAAAGGTATCAAATTGTTGCATCAGCCTAATGAGGAAAAACGAGGCTTCATTGTAGGCGTAATTTTGACCGATACACTAAATAGGCAGTGGGCGGGCTCTCAGCAACTCGTCACGTGGAAAAATAAATCATCCAGAATACTCACGATACGTGGCCCAGCACTAAATGGAGTGAACATCATTGGGTTTGAAGTGAATCTCGATAGCTTGTTGGGATCAATCCAACGCTCTGGATCGAACTCATCTGCGTCATATCCCCATAGCACCTTGTTCCGTTGCATCAGAAGAGTCGAATAGAAGAACGTCGTGCTTCTGGGCATGTAGAGGGGTCTATCCGACGCAGTAGAGAACGTTTTATCGGGAGGTGGGAGGATGCACGAGACCGATCGACTTTGACGTTGATTTAGGGGTACAGGTGGGAATAACCTCAGGGTTTCATCGATGACGGCTTTCACTGCCAGCGATAAATAAGTGACCGTGGTTTGTGTGATCGTTACAAGATCCTTACTGTATCTCAGCTTCTTGATGCTGTCATACGTGGGTGCGCTATAGCCACACACATCCAGCACCTCGTCTCTGAGCCTGCGCGCAACGTTCGGATGGAGAGCGAGGAAGTAAGTGACGTATGTCAACAAACAAGCCGTCTGAATTTGAGAATGCGAAAAGTTATAAGTACCCGAAAAGGCTATCCTCCTTGCTGAGTACGCACCGTGTCTCTTGCGGCCAGCAAGATATTGAGTAGTTGATCCCGAATCATCCCGGCGTCTACATAAAGTTTAGCGAAAAAGAACACGAGCACGCACACAACGAACCCTCGGTACTGTCAGCTAGGTGCTGCAAGAACGTTTTTTCCTCAAGGTTTCGGTCGATGCCAGCTCGCTTCGATGCAGCCTTCTCTTCCAACGCCTGGCGGACAAGCGGGTCTACCCACTGTCTGATGGTATCCACATGGGGTGTTGTCTTGTCATCGAGTAACTCAAATACGGGCCATATAATTCCCATCTGGGCACGGACGGTTATAATTTTCTGCACTGCCTCGAACGCCTTGGCAAATGTTCCCCAAGCATCGTTTGTCGAGGATCCACGTTCTCCTAGGCTTGCTGAACCCGCTGATGGGAGTTGGCCCGACAAGGTATCCAGGTTTTTCCCAAACAAGAACTCTGAAGCGGCATCGATAGTGAAGCGAGCATAAAGGTCCTGCACATCGCAAGGCTGATTTGCAGCTGCCATATCTGACAATATTGAGAGGGTCCGAGTGGAATGCTTGTCGAATAATTCAAAGTCTGAAATTCTGTTTCGCGCAAAGAACGGACGTGCGAGGGCTCGGTGCTTTGACGACCGTGAGCATCATGTCGCTGAATACGCATTGGACTTACTGATTTCCACATCTGCTGAATGAATGAATACTCGTTTCCTGAATAGTTGAACGAGTACTTGCCTGGTCATCACGATTGAAGATACCATCTCCCAGAAAGTTTTCCCTGCAAGACTGTGAGGACATGTGCGTGCCGAGAAGGTTGGATGACTTACAGTCGCTCTCGTTGAGCGGTCCCGCGCCAGAAATAATTGAACCCTGTGGCGAGAACGAATTTTACATGTTGCTCGTCCATGGAGACGATCTGTGTTGGATCAGCTGGATGTAGCAAACGACGTATTTATGAGGGACATGACACTGACATTGTCCATCCACAAGAAGCGAGTATTTAGAGTCGTGCACTGATACTCTTCAAAGAGTTCTAGATAAGGGTTATAGATGTAGCTGGACGCGAACGCTTTCCTCATTCTGAGCATGACATCGATGTTGCCTGGCCATTTCCCGACGACGCAAGGAATAGGTCTTGCACCGAGTTGCTCCGCCTCTCGCCTTTGCACGAGCTGGGTGTGCTGGACTTTCGCGATAGCTGCGAGGAGAATAGATAGCAGGTAGGCGGGCAACGACCAATACCCAAACCGGAGGTGGAGGAGACGTGCCAAAAGCGAGAGTGTCAAGGGGGGGAGCACTATGGCACGGAAGATGTCGATGATGATACGACGGCGAAAGTTGCAAGCCCCGGATGAGTTGGGCATGTCGAAGGAGCGGGGGAGACGGGAACCACGGAGGACATGTCGTGTTCGATGGGGAGTATATGTACACAATAAGCGTACGGATGTTCGTTTCGAAAATCCGAGACGGTGGATTTCGGCCTGCGAAATCGCGACCTAATAGAACTTAGTAAACGGAGCTTGAAGTCAAGTGAGACCGAAACGAAAAGTCCCAATGGGCCAAGCATGTGACTCGGTGTTTTGTCAACTGCGCCCGGTAGGACCTCGGACACTCCAGAGCCTGCACGCTGACAACATTCCATGCAAAGCGACTGCCACACCCGCCCTTGCCGGAACGCCTTGTGCTGGCCCTGGAACGAGAATTCAATCTGGAGCTTTGCGTAGTAACAGAATCCATTTTTAGACGGGGGAAAGAACATATTCGATTTCTCGAGAGACCCTTGATGGTGATGAGCAGATGACCCAGATAGGCGGATGGGAATATCTGTCGCAGCCCCCCTGGTTTCGTGATAAACAGAATTTGGGTTTCTCCACGCTCGCCTGAACGAACTCAAGGCTTATCTCTCCGTTCATCTCCATTATCGCGCTCGCACGATTTCTTGACCACAAAGCGTGAGCAAACTCCCGGGATGTCCCTATCGATTAGATCGACCTCACCAAGCCAAACTATAACGGACAGTAAAACATCATCGTGTGCCCAGAGTCTTAGAAATCCGTCCGGATCAGTAAGTGGAAATCTCGGCCGCAGTTGACTCCACCTCGTCCGACACGCTTGCCGCCTCAATGACCGGACGATTAAACGAAACATTACCCATGGTGGCCCTGATGGGCATGCTGTTCCTAGGCTCGGCGCGACGGCCTCACATGGGTCCGGGTTAGCACGTAGTACCAGCGAGAACCCGCAATCCCCGGAAAAATGGCTCCGGTTCGGAAACAACGATCGTCCGGAAACGTCATTCATTTAGCACATACACACTTTCACGATCCCAACTCTGCGGTTTGTTCTAGCGGTGCCCATCGGTGGTTAATCCGAAATTATCGCTGATCAGAGTTCATGTGACCTGTCGAGGAGTTTGTACTGACAATGGACAATTGCGCACTCGTTCGCCGATGGTTTTCGGCCGCATCGAGCTTGCGAGATATATGGACTGGCCATGACTTGTTCATGATTTAAATGCTGCCTTATACCGTTCCTGGAAAACGAGCGTCGCCCGACCATTTCTACTTTCTCCGTCGCCATGCAGACCAGGGAACGATGTGGCTTCACAAAAAGAGATCGGTACAACAAATCGGACATGTTAGAATATATCGGCCATAATGTCTTCCCTTTCGCCGATTGCCCCCGTAGGTGTCTGATGTCCCAATACATCAACATCGATCTCACCATCTGCGTCTACATCATCTCTGTTGAGCAGGAATGTCGGGTCCGTAACTTCCGCAAAGAGCTCTTCTCGCTCATCCACTTCCTCTTTACTCATTGGCACATGAGAGATGTGTACCACTTGCCACTTGTCCACATAGGCCTCCATAGCCTGCGGAGAACGCGATAAGCTTCAGGAACAGATGACTGCAGTGGTCACTCACGTTCGTCCGTCTCTTCTTCAACGTCATCTTCCGTTCGATGTTCTTGTAATACGCGCCCTTGACACGTTCTTCGCCGCTGCCGGAGGCATTCGGTCGCGTGTCCCCACGGTCAATCACCAGTAGGAATTCGTTGGGCACTTCTTGCTCAATCTTGACCGTCTCATAGTCGCGCAAGAAGTAGAATGTGGTTGTCTGTCCCATCCCAGTCAAGTTCGATAGCTTTGTGTTGACACAAGACAGATACATACCTTGGGCTCCTCTTCCAGTCCAGGGGATGCACCATTTGTACGTCGTTCCTTGAACTCTAGCGCAGATTCGTCGTCTTTGGTAAGGTAGTAAGTCAAAAAGTGGTCGCCGTCAGACTCCATGGGTCGCAAAATAGCGCAATCCAACCGGGGATCTTCCACCTGTGTTGAACGCGATCAGTGACATATCGGTAGAAAAAAAAGACAACCACACGACTGACATCGATCGGCTTTTCACCAGGCCGCTCGCTAAACTTGAACAAATCATACGCATTGGCCCAAATATCTGCATCTGGAAATATCTCGAACGATTCGACAGCTGTAATATCCTGCTTGTTCGGATGACGGAGGGTCGAAAGATCGAATTGAGAGGAATCGTTGCATGCGGTGAACGATGCCTCTATATCTCGTAGCTGAGCGGAACGGGAAACGTCGATGTGCTGCGAGAGCGGTTTTCTATCACAGAAAGTTAGTTTGCAAATGTACTTAACACGCATGAGAGTGAGACTGAGTACATTTCTTGGACCGATGGGGTGCGTTGCACGCCTTCTCTGCTGATATATTCCGTCTTTCGTAGCCATGGTACATGAGCAGGTAGAGGTGTGGATGCACCGGAACCTGACACAGGAGCAGCTCCGTTTGTGTACGGGGCAGAGTTTGTTGATGGGTCGCCAAGAAGAAAACGATCTTTTGGGTCTAACGAAGGAAGGTTTTCGGGGTCTGGATTCAGTGCTAAAGAGGGTGTGAGTATGGTAGTGAGTGCAAAAGGGTGTTATACGGACCAGTGTCATCCACGTCGTCATCCCACAAGCACTCCCAGCGTCCGAGGTCCAGTGGCATCCCACACTCCGCGTCTACAATCATGGGCAGCGGTGTATCGTTTGCAATGGCGTCGAGGAAGTCCGGACGCGCATAGCGCATTGGATTGGTAGGAATGTCGAGCAATTTTGGAGGACATGGTGGTGGAGGGATTGGATTCGAGTAACGTACTCGAACCAGAAGGTCCAGTTTACTGTCCGATAACGATTGAGTAACCCAAGCAGCAACTCGACCGGGGCACTCACCTTTTCTTCAAACTCATTGATTTGTTAGTATGGGGGACATATGCCGTTTTGGTTTGCTTCCTCAGCCGTTGTTTGTACCCGTGTATACATAATACGCATGTTCCACAAATTACTTGCAACGAAAAGATTCATCTTGAACTGCTAGCAAGACACAACTCTACGTGTACAGATATCAGTCACCTTCATTTCCAGTCGAATCGACCCTTGGTGTAACTGCTTGAACCAAACCTGCGACCAAAGCTTAGGGACGACCGCGCGTCAAGACATCGCCGTCCGATTCGGTCACCGTGCCCCAGGAAATGATATTACCCAACCTTCAAGGCTGTCACCATGCCCTGGGACGACAAAGGATCGGACGCCATTGTAGCATCTCCAACTGTACATCATCTGGGTCGTGAGCTCAGATCCATGAATGCAGTAGTAACCGATAACCGATTGTTTACTATTGGCGCGCATTGCAGACTGGCTCACTGCTAATACGGTAGCATGTTCGATTAGCTTTGGAAGTACTCGTTGGCTAGATTTGTGAGCAAGCCCAGAACGTAACTTGCACGACTGAGAAAATTCGGTAAAGTCGCCAGTGCCACCCGGCGTGTTTACAAGTGACCTGGACCGATCGCCGTCGCCGAGCACCGTTCTTTGTGATTGCAACGTTGTCACGTTGATCTATCACTTGAGCTCAAAAACACACTGCTACAAGTACTGGTCCACATCGTCTTCATGGCACATTCGCGTTGGATCCCTCTCGAAAGCAACCCAGAGGTAAGTCTTATCAGGAGCTAGTACTAGTTGCCCCTTATTCATCACCGTCAGGTATTTAATTCCGTACGTCAGCAAAACGTCAATCTATCGAATCCAAGCTTAGCTCAAGCAATCGTCGTCTTTGTAGTGGGCATATGCAGCCGGTCTACCAAAGGTTCAGGCTCACTTCCAAGATGTCTATGGACTGGATGACGAGGTGTGCCCGGCGTCAGTCCAATCTTTATTTACACTGTCCTCACGAGCATCGGTTCATAGCTCCTCGCCATGGTGCCTCCAGGGGTGAAAGCAGTTGCACTGCTCTTCCCCTGTGCAGGTGTCATTGCCGCCAAGCGAAAGGAAGAGGACTCTAAGATCCGAAGTAGCGGACAGGAACCGGTTGATCCTGGGGTATTCTGGATGAAGCAAACGGTGCGCGATTTATCATCCCCGCTCCGACTCTGTAGCTGACGTTCAAGGATCGGAAGATTTCAAACGCCTGCGGAACGATGGGTTTGATCCACAGCCTTGCAAACGTCAGTCCCACGGGGTTCTTTTTTTGGTTGCTTGCCGTTCATGCTCAGCATTGCGCAGACGGATGTGTCGTTCACTCCCGAGAGCCCGCTCGCTAAATTCATTGAAGAATGCAAGGGTATCTTGCGTCCCGTACTTCCTGTTCATGTCCTATGCTGATGGACCCAGACACTTCCCCGGAGGAACGCGCAAAGCTGCTGGAAACAACACCGTTGTTCGAGAAGATACATGAATCCGCAGCGTCCTCCGGTCAGACCGCAGTACCTCAAGACCTCGATACCGATTTGCATTTCACCTGCTTTGTCAAAGCTCGAGCAACGGAACGCGCCGGAGAGCCAACGCCTCGGTGGCGTTTGATCGAATTGGACGGAGGTCGAGTTGGACCGGTTGATAGGGGGGAATGCAATGATCTCCTGAAGGCATGATCTCACCGGGGGGATTTCAGAAAAAGTTTATTCTTACACGAAACACAGGACACGGCCAAATACGTGAGGGAATTTTATGTATCGCAGGCGAAGAGTATCAGCTTCAATATGATGGCACTCTGCTCCGGACCAGAGGAAGTGTATTAGGATGTTCTCACCTAGCATTCGCTATTCTACATGGTGTACATCAGAGCATACACTCAGATCAGTGAAACGGTTGGTGGTCAGAACCAACGGCTAGCAGTCTGTAGCACTCGGCTACACTCGGCTACCATCGGGAACCAGCAACTGTTTTACTGATGCCTGAGCAGGACAGTTTCATACGAGGTAGCGGGGTGCATAAAGAATGAACGTACTAGGATTGTGAATTGAAAGCAGCTCAGACAATATTGATATGTGTCCTTCAACGTCCTGGTAACAAACGTCGATACATTAAACGTGCTATGGAAATCAGCGATGTCTTCGCCGTTCCCAATCTCAGCGACTTGACACGCTGATGTAGCAATCTACGTGGTGTGAGCCATCACAAAGAAGAAGTGCAGAGCCAAGTAACCAACCCGTAACTTGAACTGGATGGGGGGAAGCTTGTTTGATTTGGCTCCTAGCTTGATCCCCCGTAGAATATCCTTCACCAAGAAGGGTTCCGCAGTCAAGGGCCGTGCGATTCCGATGACTATAGATCAGGGACGGGAATCCGTCGAACCGACCGTCAGTGGAGCCCGAATTTATTGCTTCTGCCGTGGCCCGTGTTGTCCCGAAGCCTCCCGTAACTGCAATCTTCGACTGTCTCAGACGTAGCCTGAGCCGATCTGCAAAATCAATAAAGTACGGTTGTCGTGTAGCAGAAAAAGAGTCCAATAAGCGTATCATGCGACATTCTTCCTGCACGAACGAGGCGAAGGCTCATTCTCTACGGAACAAATTGCTGTTCTAGCTGGTCCGTTCGTCCACTGATCTCAATCAATTCGATAGCAGCAGCTTCTAGCATTTTTACTGTCACGATCGACTCTTCTGGGTCCGCGTGGTACGAACTCTTCCTAAAATAGTAGGTGTAGGACGCGATCTCGCAATCGGAACATTTGTGCTGGAACACCAAGAGCGGGGATGATCGATGACGCTACACTGACGGAAGATGACGGGGAATCGACAGTAGCTAGTCGAGACTGGAGGTGCCATGGTATGACATTTCATCTGGAAAGAAGTAATGCGGCGAGGGTCTGACAAACATGGCTTGATGGCTTCGATGTGAGCGGTCATACTTTGCTATGCGTGTGATAAGCTGCCCCATAGAAGATGGGCACGAGCGAGCGCATACATCATATTTAGATGATGAAATCTCCAGTTACAGAGGGCATCGGAATTGCCTTTCCGAACACAGCGGCCGAATCCCTACTGCTCTCTACCAACGCCCTGCACGACCGCGGTGAAGGTATCATCTTCTTGGCGTCGGTATCAAATCGCTCAAGAGCACCGTCAAGCTGTGTCATGTAAGTATACGCCGGTCGAGTAACCTTTCGAAGAACAGACGAGAGCTTCTGCATGTGATGTAAGGAGAGAACGCTTGGTATACCTGAGAGCGGGAGAAGTAGAGAGAATGTGCGTATTCGACCAGGGAGCACAAAGAGGTGATTAAATTATTGGCAATCGCATTAGCGGGTAAAGGGGAGATACGCTTAAAAATAAGCATAGTGTTCTGTGTCGGGAATTGGGTGAGGGTGCTCCGCGGACGTCGGGGATGCTGCGGATGAGGGCGTTGTTGTGCATTGCTTGTGCATTTTTTGTTGTGAAATCCCTCGGAAGACGAAGACGAAGAATCTTTCCGATGCGATAGAGGGGTAACCGGTAACCGATGGTGCTGAATCAAGTGACTGCGCGCTGTGTCCTTGGTCACCGAACTGTGGTGAGGTGCGCAAGTCCGGGATACTCTTCCTTCCGCACAATGCAGGCCAGCGATTGCGACTTCCGCTCGTAAAGGAACCGTGTATTCGGTGCTGGAAGTCGTCGGGTATCGTAGTATGATCGTCGTTGGTTGACGATTCTTCAGGAGTCTGAAGGTGGCGCTCGGGTGAGCTGGAACGGAGGGGGAGGGTCGCACGGTAGTAATCCTAAGTAGTAAGACGTGGTGGTCGTTCGAAGCGCAGGCTCAGAGCGTGTTGAGATCGGAGATAGAGGGAGATAGTTATCAATAGAGAAGACCCCGGTCAACTACAGTCGCGATTGGACATTAACAACAGTGATGAAACTCTGCGGAACATACGACATCCCGAGAAAGAAAAAAAAAGCTATTGTTCTTGAGGGTCAGACAACGTAGACGAGACAAAAGTGCGGATCCCGTTGGAAGTGTTGCGAGACGGTTGTAACTAAGCGCAATCCTTATCCTGACGCACAGGAAGTCGGTAGATCATTTTGCTCTATAAGCGCGTGGTAGCAAAAGAGCGGACCTGGTGATTGAAACTTGCTCCATGGAGAATTCACTCCTGTCAACAGTGGCTAGACGCTCGGCACCATCCTCCCCGACTCATCGGTGAGACTTTTGTGAGTGAAACCCAAGGTTGCTCCATTGTCTAGGGAGTTGGCCAGAGCTTCCGCAAGATGTTAGTCGGCCAATGAAGTGGAGGGCGGACGCGATAGAACGCCACTCCGTCTAGTGCTCGGGAACGGAGACGTGCACCCAGCCTGAACACGGTCAGGTTCAGAGGAAAACATGTTGGATAGGAGAGACAAGTCGAGCCTATCCCAACACATAGGATTATGTAATAAACCTGGCCCTTTCGGAATCCGGCCCGCACTTTTTTGTTGTCATACACTCCCACAGTGTGAGTCAAGCACTGTGGGAACTGATCACCATCCTAGGATTCATGAACGACATAGTCTCTATGCTCATTGGCTTGGCAAATGTGGCCGACTGTGTAAGGGGCTGACTAATCACTCTCCGATGCTGTTGGTAGCCCACTCAGCACTAGGAGCTCGTTCATTTGACAGTACATGGACTCTCGACAAGTTTCGCTTGCTGATGGCATGTATGCGCTTCCTCCAAGTTCAAGGATACCGCAAAGGCTGCGCAATCCCCCCCCAGTGCTGTTCCTGACTTCGTGTTTGGCCGCCCCACGACCACAACCTGACCTGCGCCGTCGCGCACCGTCTTCCTCCCGGTCTCAGCGAGCAGGCTCGTGGCTTTTCTGACTACCACGAGCATATTATCTTTTCCTCTAAAGAGAGCGGTGGTTTGGGTAACTACGTCGGTCATAGCTAGATGTTATCTTGGGAGTTGGGACTGACCATTGCTATCGTTGAGTGGCTGGCCGCACTATCCACCGCCCAATCACCAACTCGCTTTCAACAGTGACGTTCTCCAGTTCCTGTTGATCGAGACCTCCCACTACCTCTTTATTCTCCTGTTCCGCATGCTTGAGATGGTCAAGACGAACCCCGAACGTGTCGGCATCCGTCAAGTAAAGTTAACCTCATGCTGTTTGCAGTTGAACTAGTTGAACTTACCATGGTGGGACGAGGAGGAGAATATGGCGGTGGAACTGGAGGTGGGGAATAGCATGATGGAGGGTGAAGATGCCCGTCGGCCATGCGCGGGGTTGTCGTTTTGGAATGTTAAACGTTCAAGATCACAAGTGGCCATCACCTATTCACACTGTCCATGGCCAACATACAGACGACCATCAAGGATACCGATGCGCCTGGATTCGGACGGTGCATCACGCGTGAGCTCCCCGGCGTCGTTTTCGTGACTGCTCCTTGGAAGTAGGTTTTATCCATCTCTCGCCGTCGTCGTGCTACAACCAGCCATCCGTGTCTCGTGACAAGTAATTCAATCCCTCCCGCTATTGTAGTTAGCAATGCAGTGTTGCTCAAACCCTCCTCACGAACCTCCCTGGTGACAGAACGCTTCGTCGACCCACGTCACGGAGCTGGTGTGTCATCAGATCTCGCTCAATTCCGCACCCATCGCCTGCGCTCGCCTGCTGAAGCATAAATTGGTGAATTTTGTCTCCTGTATTGGGAACGTCGTTGGGGGGGGGGCATGCTCCACCGCATGCTTCCGTAGAGGCTGCCGGTGTTGTGCTCGAGGTATCCTCGAGTGATTCTGCACATCTCGCGATGAACCAACTTGCTGGCCTGCATTGTGGCAGTGCTAGGGTAGGCAGTTAGTCAACGGTAGCTCCCGTAGTGTTGCCAAATTGAAGTGAATCGAAGTGTATTTTAGGGGGACTTCGAAAGCGACGAAGTCACCTCGTTAATCTCTTGTGAGCGGCTACACGGGCCAAAAGCCCAGCCAATCAGAATTCACATCTACACGTACTCGACAGTATCAACAGGATGGACAGGGGCGAGTAGATGAGCACGTAGATCATCTTTCAAGTTGCACAGTGGCAGCAGCTACAAAATCAGTGCACTTCGCGAAGTGAACGAGGTACAACTTCGACTCAATTCGGATGTATCGAACTCTCACGAGGTGGCTCACTTTCGAATCGAATCGACATTCCTCGAAGTTACTTCGCCTCGACGGCAACTCTATGTAGCAGTAAGTCACCTGTGCATAGCATACCAGTCGTCCTTTACCCATTACCCACCCTGGTGCCTTCTGGTATGGGAGTTTCCCCCTCTTGCGCCTCTCCAGCGTATGTTCGTCCTGAAATAGATCTCAAGCACACCGTTGCAGAATTCGTAAATGCTAGGACCTTGACACGCTCAGTTGCATTTATTGCCTAGGGTATCTTCTCTTGTGAAGACGCTATGTTCAACTCGGGCCAAAGCCATCGAGGGATGTTATGTCGATGTCACTGAGGTTCCTTCGCCTCCTCAATTCATATTCAAAGCGCATATATGTATATGTGGATGAGTCCGTGTATGACGAGCTGGTGATACAATGTGTCTTTATAGTGGGCTCTGGAGTGAACGACACGTCTATCCAAGGAATTCGATGAACAGTAACGAAAGGAAAAAGACCCCCTGTGGATCAATCCCATCGTTCTGCAGGCGTTTGAAATCTTCCGATCCTTGGCTACAGAGTCGGAGCGGGGATGATAAATCGCGTACCGTTTGCTTCATCCAGGATCATGTGAATAGAGATTGGTCCGACGGCGTACCTCGTCATCCAACCGGCTCAAAGACATGTTAGAAGTGATCCTGATCCTGATCTTTTGATAGACCGCTGCATGTACCGCTCGCTAAATTTATCGAAGAATGCAAGGGTAACGTTGCGTCCCGTACTTTCCGCTCATGTCATATGGCAGTGTTGATCGGGACTTCGGACAAGACTGCGGAGGAACGTGCAAAGCTGCTGGAAACAACAGGCGTGCCACGGCGCTGTTTGTTCGATAAGATAACGATCTACATGAATCCGCAGTTTTCTGTGGTCAAACCGCAGTATGTACCTCACGGCCATGACCTAGGTACCGATTTTCATTTCACCTTGCTTTGTCAAGGCTCAGCAACGGAGAGCCAACGCCTTGGTGGCGTTTGATCGAATTGGACGGGGGTTGAGTTGGACCGATTGATAGGGGAGAGCGCAATGATCTCTTGAAGGCGCATGGTCTTACCGGGGGGGGGGATTTTTCATTCTTACACGAATCATAGGACAAGGCGAAATGCGTCAGGGAATTTTATGTATCACAGGCGAAGAGTATCAGCTTCAATATGATGGCACTCTGCTCCGAATCAGAGGAAGAGTGTTAGGGTATTCGCACTTGGCATTCGCTATTCTATATCGTGTACATCAGAAAGGCATAGTGGGCAAGACAGTTTCGTATGAGGCGGTCAGGTGGAAAAAAGGCGGAAAAAGGAATCGACGTGTTACAATGCACTAGGATTGTGAGCTGAAAGCAGCTCAGACATCGACGCAGGCATATCCTTCAGCATCCTGGTAATAAACGTCGATACATTTAACGTGCTATCAAAGTCAGTGATATCTTCGCCGTTCCCAATCTCAGCGACTTGACACGCTGATGCAGCAATCTACGTGGTGTGAGCCATCACAAAGAAGAGGTGCAGAGCCAAGTAACCAACCCGTAACAACTGGATGGGGGGAAGCTTGTTTGATTTGGCCCCTAGCTTGATCCCCCGTAGAATATCCTTCACCAAGAAGGGTTCTGCAGTCAAGGGCCGTGCGATTCCGATGACTATAATTCGTAAGCATCAGTGACCGAAGGGGCGAGGATCCGTCGAACCGACCGTCAGTGGAGCCCGAGTTTATTGCTTCCGCCATGGCCCGTGTTGTCCTGAAGCCTCCCGTAACGGCAATCTTCGACTGTCTCAGATGTGGCCTGAGCCGATCTGCAAAATCAATAAAGTATGCTTCTCGTGCAGCAGAAAAAAGAGTCTGGTGTAAGCAGACATGGAGATTATATCCAATCTTGGGCATGAACAAGACGAGGCTCACTGTCTGCTGAACAGATTTCTGTTCCTGCTGATACGTTCTTCCACTGATTTCGATCAAGTCGACAGCAGCAGCTTCCAACATTTTTGCTGTCACGATTGACTCCTCTGGGTCAATCCCGTTGGCTATAGAATCCTCACAGTTGATTTTGACAGAGATCAGGAATGTTGGATCATTCACCGCCTGTTTAATTTCGGCGATGGTTTCGAGCAATAGCCGCATGCGGTTTTCGAGACTCCCACCGTACTCATCCGTTCTGTTGTTGGCCCGTTGAGACAGAAATTGGTGGAGCAGGTAACCGTGCGCGGCGTGAAGCTGTCAGGGAATGAGTGTAGCTTCAAGCAGGGAGGAAAATTACGTCACCTGGACGCCATCAAATCCAGCGTTATGCAAGAACGAGGCCGCGTATGCGAATCGCCCGATAATATCCTTGATCCCATCCTTGGTCAAGGGCGTTGGCCTTGCGAACAGCACGCCGGAAGTCGATGGGTGCTCTATATCCGACGATGACTCCGGGTATGGTTGTATTGTGATGGAAACCTGTCGACCAGGGTGACTCAGCTGACCAAGAACGAGGCTCCCGTACGATTTGGCAGCCCTCGCTATCTCCCTGTATTCCGCAAGGTAATCTCGAGGCAGATCCCGGTCGATAATTGCGTTTCCTACGATAATGTGGAAATGATCGAAGGACAGTGTCGGATGGAGCCATACCTGAAGCTTCTAGATGATCCTTCTTTATCTGAATATTACCCGTGACTATTATCCCTGTGAATACAATTCAGAAATGATCATCGTTGCTGACAGTGTCGTACCTATATCTCCCATTGCCCAAGTTTCGTAAAGCCGAACAAGCTCCTCGGTAGGCTGACCACGCCCCATCGGATCATAAGGTGAAAATGTTGAAAGGCGTTCGGACATCGCACTCTTCATGAGCTTATTTTTTGCGGTTTTTCCGCTGAACGGGAATGTGAATGGTTGGCCCAAGGTTATGGCATGCGAGAATTCTGGGAGAGGTATGATCGAGGGGTGTTGGATCGGCTGGTACGGATATTGGGGTACACTCCAACATAATCCTTCATCTTTATAGTCCATGTCCCCAAATGGTTCTTGGAAAGGGAACCGCGAATGTCTAAGCATCCTCTGAATGTGTGACTCGACCCGCTACCATGATTAAGCGCTGCTCGGGAAAAAAGCGTGGAGAGAAATACCAACATTGACGTTTACCCTGCGGGTGTGGGTAGTCTAATCCTCCACCCAATCTCTGCAGGGTGTGTTTCAGTACAACAGCTGAAGCGGTAGCCCAGATGTGACAGTGGAATCAGCGCTCATCTGAGACAAGACTGGACTAGAGGTGTCGAACTCACTACGGCAATACTCGATGCACTTTGTATCGTAGAGCTTTCTTCACCAGCAGACCAAAGCCTGTAAAGAGATTATGAGACGGATCATCTGTCAGCGCCATTGATTTCGTGCAGAAGTCGACTGACTTGTTTCCGATTCAGGAACAGCGGCACGGTCGAGACTGACAAATCTATCACAAGAGAGAGTCAATGTAGTAGGTGTGGATGTAACGGCGTTGAAGGCTGGTGCGAGTCGGTTTTGCATGCTCGGCACAACTTTCGTGCGTGGCAACGACGGAAGCTGCAAACCGCCGACGATGCCATCCAAGTATATCCTAGTGAGGGATAATCGGGGGTTACTCTGCTTCTTTCGCTTAGACCCGGAATGCGTTGAAACACAAAGGCACACTGCACTTTGGCAACTGACATCGGTAGGGCTGAGCACGGGTATGGCTAACACCGCGGGTAACAGGTGTAGGGATACGGCGGGTACGGGTACGGTGTAGGAAATGAGGACCCGGGGCAACACCATACCCGTACCCGCGGTGTACGGCCCGGGGTGTGGCCACGGGTATACCTTACATAATTTGCTTCTTGCCAATGGGCGTCGGTGAATTTTACTTTCTGCTGCAGCGAAGTTCGTTGATTCAACATGAATCACCCCCCGAAGGTTCAATTCACTTGTGACTGCCACCTGTTGCATATCATCTCCTGAAGTTGTCGAAGGCCAGCCTGCATTCCACATAAAACCACCATTGATGCCACTGCAGCCAGCGAGATAGTATGGGTGTTATATCTATATTTCTGTCAATTACATCCTGACGAGCACACCGTGGCAGCGCGCTGAAGACACGGCAGATGATCTTGGTGACTTCTCGATGGCGCCCGCATCATCATCAGATGAACTTCAAGAGTATCTACGACGGCCAGTTGAGAAGGTTAAAGACGCGCTGAAGTGGTGGGTCAATAATCATCCGACTCTACATCGTATGGCACTTGACTACCTTAGTGTACCTGGTACGTCCTGCTGTCATGACCACAATTACTAATTCTCTGTCTCCATCATCAACCCGAGCATTCCTGTGCTTGGGCTCGTGGATACGCTGTGATCTGATTGGTTTTGACGACCTGGTGAAGATTGTGAAGTCCTCAAAGAAGGCTTATTTTGAACAATAACCCGGGGGTAGATACACCACCGTAGGTTTGCTGGCACACCGCGGGTCTGTACGGCTTACACCGTAACCGTACCCGTAAGGGTCTCGGTGTTTGGATGTTGGTTTTCCGACCCGCGGGTCCACCCGTGCTCAGCCCTAGACATCGGAGGTCAAACGACTCCGACTTCTATCACCCAATGCGTAAATGGTGCCCATGTGCCTGAATAGTTACTTGAAAAAAGTCCCTTTTCTGTCGTAAACTACCCTATGTAGGATAAAAAATCCAGTCTAAATGGCCCCTGTGCCTCCGACTGTGCAAATGCCCCGAAGTGAGGTCTCCCAAGTTCAAGACATCACGTGCGTAATAATTACCTTTTTTTAGAAGTCAAGACTCTGGCCCCAACTGACCTCGCTCATCGTCTTAAGCTTCGTCAAGGACATGGTGTTCGATCCTCATGTATGGATTCCCGCCCAGCGCTTGCTGGAGATGTCAAAATGGGTATCACAGGGCGCCGAGGCTGCAAGTCCTACTCTTGCCTCTCTCAGAAATATCCACGCTCATTGGCAGCCGCCCGAACTCCCACTCTTTTAGAGGGTATTCAAGACTTCTACCAGGTTCCGATCTTCGCATGATAACTGGGGCCCTCTCGAAGCCAACATCAAGGCAGGTTGTCCGTCAACCCCGGTCATGGACGACATTCTCTATAAACATCGATTCCCTAAGAAGTACCGAAATAAAGCCTTGGACGAGATGTTGACGCGGCAGCGCTTGATTGGGGAAGCTCGAAGTATAATGCGATGTTTGCGGTAAGGTTTGGTGTCACTCGATCGTCTGTTGATTTTACCCGACTCAATCCGGCATCGGCTTCATCGTAGCGGGGGTGTGAATGTGCCTGGTATCAGGCTGGTAGATGTAGCCGAAGGCTGCCTGGGGTTGGAATTCATAGAGGGACCACCTGTACGGTACCTGATTCCAGCAGGAACCGACAAGCCACGTTTAGGACCCGTCTTCCACCCCGAAGGAGACGATGGAGAGGAATCAGACTACGAGGAGATCATCGAAAACGTCACTACTCGAGCAGCCGAATGGGGCTGTGTAAACGACATTTCCATGGGTCTGTAACTGGCAGAGGGAAGCTTACTAGATGTTTGGTTGATCGTACCATCCGTTTCAGAAACGCTCCTGGAGAAGATTGGTGTGGAGATCGCCAAGCTCCATCTCATTGATATCATTCATGGGGACTTGACCACGTCAAACATGTTGCTCCGTGCAACCAACAACGATCTAGTACGTCAAGGCGGCTCTATTGATACTAGCAGTTCTTGAAATGCGTCCTTCAGGTAATGATCGATTTTGGATTGTCTCATCATTCCACCCTTGTGGAAGACAAGGCGGTGGATCTTTATGTTTTGGAACGAGCTTTTGCATCGACCCACCCCGACTCTGAACCCCTATTTGCATCTATTCTCACCGCTTACGCGAATCGCATTGGGAAAGACTGGGATCAAATCAAAAAGAGACTAGATGAGGGTAAGACTGGCCACGCTAAACTGTTAGGTACTGAAATGTCGTTTTCAGTCCGTCTCCGTGGCAGAAAACGGAGTATGGTTGGCTGAAGTTACGAGTATTGGGCACGGTATATTATCCACTTCCGCTTACGTTGAATTCGGTGATCCGAAACTGCATATCGAGTAGACGTGAACACGTTTATTGACGTTAGATTATTCCATGACCAGCGACGAAAATCCCACCGATCTGGTATATTCATCATAGCTTTCATATGCGTTGTTGTACACATGACTTTAGTACAGAAGTGAACAGATGCCTACCGACAACAGCAAACTGAGCCATATCTTACACAAGATCCACACCTGCGCAGACCCTTTCAATCCACTCCACTCCACTTTGAACCTTTGTCATATTCTCGCAACCTGCATCTGTGATTAAGACATCATCCTCAATCCGCACCCCTCCCATGCCTTCGTAGCGAACGAGGACGTCAGAGTTGATATAAGGTGAGGTATGGATATTGTAGGATGTCAAAAGGGTAGGGTGGAAGTAGACGCCTGGCTCAATAGTCTGGTTTTGAAAGAGTAATTAACGGGAGCAAGAGCGCGGAGATACAGAGAACGTCGACTCACCACAACCATCCCTGTCTGCAATTCCAACCTCAATCTCAGGTTCTTGTAAAAGTCCTTGTGTCCGCCAGTCATTTGGTCATCACCATCGACGAAGTATTTACCGCTCCCAGCCGGCCGACTTGCACTCGGTACGTCGTGTACATCCAAACCCATGGAGTGACCTACGCCATGTGGGAAGAAAGCGGCACTGAGACCCGTAAGTAGAATTTCTCGGGAGAGGGCCTCTCGAGACTTCACAGCGGCCTTGGTAGCCGAAGACGCTGTGTGACCGTTAACACCTGAACGAAATATCAGCAAAGACTTATGAGGCAGTGAGGATGATGACAGACCTCCAACGATCCCATCGGGATCCTTGAATATGCCCATGTCTAAGAAGCCGTCCACGAGCACACGGTGGCACAGCAACTGCACGTCGTCCCAATGGACTCCAGGAGCAGCGAGCTTGAAAGACTCCTACGCGAACCATGGTTGGTATGACCGAGTGTGAATGGTGTACGAAAGTGGAGAAGCAACGACTTACGGATTGCATCCTCAGTACAAGCTCGTATACCTTCTTCGCCTCCTCCGTGAACTTTCCGCCATTGCCAACCGGCATTGTACGCGTGACTGATTGAAGTTACGAAGTGTAAATGATGATATCGAGGAAGCCGGACAAACCAGATCAGCCCCGACGTCCAGTACAAGATTTCATAAATGGATACTTACTGTCCGAGCTATAACAATCCCATTCACATCCCGCATCAATCAACAAAACCTGCGGCGACAGTTCCTTTCCATCCCCATTGCCGCCGTCGTGGGGGTGTGCGTGTGAAAGGTTCCCCGTGTTAGCCGCGTCTCGATGATTTACTGGACCCCATGCAAAGGCACGGTCATTGCAGCAATAATGCAGCGTGGATGCACGCGTGGATGCTGCCACAATAGGCAGATAAGCTTGGTGTGTAGCACTGTAATCAAGCATATGAGTCGTCTTGACGATGACGATGCCGAGCAGATCGAGATGGCTTACCCTTCTCGTCTGCATGAAGCTACGAATATCGCCTCGGCCTCGGCCTCTTTCTCGATTAACCATTCCCCAGGTAGAAGCGGTGTGCGCGTAGATTGCTTCTTGATCTTCCCTGCAACGGCCAATCCAAGTACACGCATGACGACTTCATGCGCGCGCGAGCTGATATCATTGGCTTTGCGTATCATGGCAACCTCGTACGAATCCTTGATAAGTCGTGTGCTGTGAAGGGCTGGAAGAAGATATTCGATCGTCTTCGTTTGGGTTGATTTCAAGGCCGCTTGTAAACCATCCACTTCGCTGGCGAAAACGTTTGGGAATTGGTCCGTTTCTGGAAGGATGTGAACGATCGTCCCTGGCGGAAGTTGTGAGATGGCGGTTACGAGCTTGGGAGGATGCTCGATCTCGTCCACTGCATACATATCGCGTGCCTCCTGAAGTGTGGGAGGAGCGGGGGACCACAACAGATCCACTATTGTGGGCTCAAAGATGTACAAAGTTGTTTTCAGCGTGTAGTCCAGCCCCTGAGCGAGAGCAGAGGAGGTGGGGTCATACAATGCCAGGAAGTATGATCCGGGGACATTGCAACCAGTGAGATAGAAAAAATTGGATTCTTGACGGAAAGGAAGTTCGCGGTCTGTATCGTTCCGATAAGGAGTGGTGCCGCCTGCGAGGAGGATCGCATGAGGCTTGGAACCGAAGAGTGGTGAGCCATCTCGTACACACCAATCGGAGAGAGGATGGTACCTTGGCTTTGTCCTCCGCAGGCAGGGACTTTACTAGCGCACTAAAAGTCTTTGTGACATGATCCTTTGCTAGATTCATGGCGAAACAGTCAACATTGACCATTTGACTTTGCGCGGAAGGGCAAGCCAAAGAGAGTATTGCCCATGGATTCAAGGACGTACCTGTATATTTTCCATTCAAATCTACATCTACTGTCATCGTAGGAAGAACTTCTTCAAGTAGAGTTAGTTCAACTGTAGACGGGCCGAGATTGATGGATTTGGGCATGTCCAAATATATTGAAGATAAGAATGTACAAACCGAACCGGTTATTGTAAACGCCGATGGTGAAGCGGTTATCATGCTTGCCTTCCAAGCAAGCGGCAGGGGTTCGACTCCCCTTCGGCGTACGTTTTATCCCCGATTCAGAATCAGATTGTTGGCCGCTCAAGCGCTCACTGTCCAATCGCACGACCAGTCCTGGACCCTTTTTGACCCGAACGTTCGTTGGGTCAACGTCTTGACCTTTGGATCTTACCAGCAGCTCAAGCTGTGTCTCTTTTCCTGTGAAAATGTGCTGGCAAATTGATGTGCCCCATATGCTAATGTCTGGCTCAGTCATTTAATGTATAGTGAACACCGCCGTCTCGGGCGGATCACGGCTAGGCTCCAGGACCAGGCGAGTATATAACTCAGGGCGGGCCCCACTTGATCACTCTTTTCCCCGCAGCACTCTGGCGACACCGTGAGTGAGACTTGAAAGAAATGCTTAAACACGCCGTGCACGTACGACGGGCCTCGTCCGCCACTGTCGCTCCTTCGTCCTCCAAGCTTACCATTGGCATCCGTCGCGAGAACCCATCCAGAATCTGGGAACGACGATGCCCACTCACACCTGACGCCGTCGAGTCATTGGTCCACGAGCAGAATGTAGACGTCCTCATTCAGGATTGCGACAGAAGAGTCTTTCCACTACACCAGTTTCTGAAGGTCTGTGACATACCAGTTGACTGAGGCGGGCAGTTCGTCCTTGCTGGTTCATCCTGAGCTGAGGTGTCTCGTTACAGGCTGGCGCTAGGATCCATCCCAATCTCGACCCCGCCCATATCGTACTTGGCATCAAAGAACCGCCACTGGATGAACTAATAACCTCCCCTGTATCGCCATTGCGCACTCCAGCCATCGATTCGCCAGTGCCTCGTACACACCTTATGTTCTCTCATACGACCAAGGGTCAGCCTTATAACATGGAACTCTTGTCCCGGTTCTTGAGCCAGGATCCCCAGCGTGACCTTCCATCGAGGTTAATAGACTACGAGCTTCTCAAGGGACCCGATGGGAAGAGAACGGTTGCTTTCGGATGGTTTGCCGGAGGTGGGAACGCCCAGATATCACACTACTCCTTTGGCGCTAAACAATTTCTAGTTGCCGGTGCTCTCGAGTCACTTTCTGCATTAGCTCATGCCCATCTCGAGCTCGGGGTTGCTTCACCATTTCTTGTGTGTACAGTGGTATCTGAACTCTAGCACGTCTTATGGAACTTCTGTCTCTAGCACACTCCCCGACCTCACACCCATGTCGCTCTTTCGTCATTGCGGGCGACTTTGAGAGCCATCGGCGAGGAAATCCTCAGGGATGGGACTCCCAAGTCCCTTGGACCCTTCGTCATTGGTTTGACAGGGTAAGTGTGTCTCAGCCACTACTTTTTCATTTCCTTCTGAGTCCCTTTTTAGAAACGGGAATGTCTCCCAAGGTGTACTCTCCATCTTGGGGGAGCTTCCGATCGTCAAAGTTAGTGTGCAAGATCTCCCTGCTCTTGTGGGCAACCCAGGTATGCCGTTTTTATCTAACCATTCTTGAATGTCTCGTTGATAGTTGCCATTTAGACACCGACTTGCATAAGGTACCTAGCTTTCGTTCATATGTATGAAACCATAGGGCCTGATGAGTCGTCTAGATATACCTAGTCCACGCTTCCCCCGCCGAATACCTCGCTCGCACCGACGGCGGCCAGTACGACAGAGCGCATTATTACAAACACCCTTCTGTCTACCGGTCTGATTTTGCTACGAAGGTATAGTGAATGTCTACTTGTTCATATGTTGATTTGAATTCGCTTGCTAGGTAGCTCCCTATCTTACTCTCTTCCTTAATGGAGTTGGCTGGCTTCCAGGGTTCCCTCGTCTCATGACGAATGTCGAATTGACAATAGCACTCGCTCGCGCCGCGGAAGTCGGTCCCGCGAGGTTTGGGACTATAGGCGACATCAGCTGTGATCTCGAAGTTAGTGGTTTCGCACATCCCACACGAATCGCGCAACTAATATCGTTCATCCCCAAGGGTGGCCTCGAGTTCATGTCGCGTGCATCTACGATCTCAGAACCCATCTTCAAATATCGTCCTCCAACACTTGGAGCCCATCTTCCAAGTGTGCAAATCATGTCTGTGGATATCCTCCCGTCCAGCTTACCGTTGGACGCATCCGAACATTTCTCTTGTGTGTTGATGCCTTACTTGAAGGCAGTGATACAAGAGTACCGGGGTCAACCTGTGGACCAGCAGTACTTCGAGGCTTTGAAGATGGCCACCGTCGCCAAAGATGGCCAACTTCAGGGAAATCATGCCTGGCTGGAAGCACCCCTTGGTGAGTGGCGACGGTCCACTGCTAAGCTGGAGGGTTCCTCGAGGAAAAAGAAAGTCCTCATGCTTGGGAGTGGGATGGTTACCGGACCTGCGGCGCAGGAACTATGCAAGCGTTCAGACGTAGAGTTGGTCGTCGGTCAGTAGTCCATCTGTATTGTATTCTACCTCCGCGGACTTATTGCGATCATCGTGTACACCCACCATGTTCGACTACTAGCGGGCAATTCGCGCGCAGAAGTTGAGGATTTAATCCGGGGACTCTCTAACGCCAGTGCATGTGTGCTGAACGTCGAGGACAGAGAGAAGGTCTCGCAGCTCATCGAGGATGCCGATATCGTCATTAGGTGGGTTGAATTTGATGTCATGAATCGGAACGCTCAGATAACGTGCGCGGTCTGTAGCCTTCTGCCAGTGCCGTTCCACCCATCCATAGCCGAGCTATGCATCCGGCATGGTAAGCACATGGTCACAGCGTCATACATATCACCCGCCATGCGCGCCTTGCATGATCGGTACGTCCATCTTTACCCCAACATTTCATCCAGCGCTTACTGATGTTGTACTCCCCAGCGCGGAATCTGCCAACGTCGTATTGTTGAACGAGATCGGCTTAGACCCTGGTATCGACCACTGTTCGGCGCTCTCGTTGCTCAAGCAGCTAGAGAAAGAGAATAAACGGGTTCTCTCATTCACTTCGTTCTGTGGCGGTCTCCCCGCTCCAGAGGCATCGAACGTCCCACTGGGGTACAAATTTAGCTGGAGTCCGAGAGGCGTGCTCAACGCCGCACTCAACGGCGCTAAATTTAAGCTCAATGGGGAGGTATGCGCAACTATCGACGTCTGGCGTTCATTCGTTCTGCTCTGACTTGAATTTGATAGGTCACAGAGATTTCCGGAAATAACGTATTGAAACACCACTTCCCCGACGTCCCTATCTCCAACGTGTTGAAGTTGGAGGGTATTGCCAACAGGGATAGTCTTCCATACGCGGATACGTACGGACTTGGGAAGCTCGATGACCTGCGAACGGTCTTGCGAGGTACTCTGAGGTGCGCCGACCGACGTACATCCATCTCGATGCACCATCTCATACATGATACAATACACAGATACCCCGGGTTTGCTCACCTGATGCATTCGTTCAAATCCATGGGGCTGTTGGACACGGATCCGTCCTCCCACGTCTTACCCCGGTCCTGGTCAGAGTTTGCCCGACTCGCGTTAGGGAAACGGATGGGCGAGGACGTCCCTGCGGATCCGAGCTCCCTCGCCTCTGCGCTGTCCAGCGTCGTTCCAAACCAACGGCACCGCGAAGGCGCGCTGGAAGCGCTACGATGGTTCGGTCTTGCACCCTCGGTCTCTTGGGGCGCCGTGGCGACTCGGACGAAGAACGACCTGCCGCCGTTACCTCGCAAGCCCACCGCGCCAATCGACCTCCTCACGCTCGTGCTCGCGCATAAGCTCAGGTACGCTCCTGGAGAACGAGACCTCGTCGTGCTCTCGCACGAGATCGTCGCCCGACCTGTGTCGTCGTCGTCGTCGTTCGCGGGCCTGGGGGCCGAGGACGAAGCGGAGGTGTGTACGTATACATCCTCGTTGGTGTCGTATGGGACCGCGGGGGCCTCGGCCATGTCTAGGTGTGTCGGTCTTCCGGTGGCGTTTGCGACGCTGGCCATCTTGGATGGCAAGGTCGTGGGTAGGGGCGTTCAAGGTCCTACGGAGGAGACGTTGTATCGCGCAGTCTTGGATGGTCTGAAAGAGGTGGGCCTAGAGATGAAGGAGGGCGTAAGAAAGGGTTCTGGTATGGAAGCAAGACTCGGCGATGGGCTACGCAGCACGGGTTTGACACGGAATGATCAGGATGATGACGATTGGGATAATTGGGTGCCGGAGGCTCTCGACTTTGCTCGGTCATTCCACTGACAATAATTAGTATTCCATACTCCATGTTTCACTCGAAAACTCTAATCGATAGTTTATGAAACACAAGATACAAAACATGCAATAGACAAGTAGACAAGGTATAGTGCAGCTCAACGCCACCGCAAATAGCATAGACATTGTGACGCGGTTCGAAAGTGAGCCTACGTCAAGAGAAAAAAATAGTAAGAAATCAAAATCAAAGTACCGCGTAGGTGATCTGCATGAGGGAGGGTAGCTCTAGTTCCCATGATGCTACAAGCAACCAGAGGCGTCCTCTTCCTTGTCCGGACCGGTCTTGACCATCTCGTCAGGTATACGAATATCCTCTGTCTGATCCTTGATATCTTGCTTGACTCTCTCCGCTATGACGACGCCAGTCTGTTCGCCGCCTCCGAGGGGACTGCTCTTGAATTTGTTCGTGCCTTTGGGGGATATGACCGGAGTTCGCAATACTGGCACCCTTGCATCACGGTTGTCGCTCGTGCCCGAAGTAGAGGGCGCTGTCGTAGAACCCGCGGCTTTACCATACGCAGTCGCGGCAGCTAAACGGCGTTTCCTGTCTAGTAGGATAGCTTCGAGGGAGGGTGCTGGAGAGGTGGTCCGGGACGCAGGGGGACTCATGAAGGTGATAAGTGGGGTATGGGTGTCAGAACTACTGATGGGGCGCTTCCTCATAGGCGTAGACAAAAGGATGCCAGGATCAGAGGTATTCTCAGATGCTGAGACGGCACCAGATTCTTTAGACATTTCCCCTTTGGCTTTGGGTTGGTCAGGGGTGGCCGTTATGGTTGTTTCCGGGCTCCCGAGGATGGTTGCTGACGCAGTTGGGGTAATAGCACTAGGCTCTACGAGTGTATTTGGCTGAGGTACTTGACTAGGCGTACCCCTAACGCGAGGACTTGGAGGAGCGCTGGTCGAACGTAGGAAGTTTAGACCACGGGTGTTGAGTGGACGGAGAATAGATCCTGTCGTGGTAGAGGTGTCTTTCATCCGAGGCGCGACACCGGAAGATGTTTCAGTTCCATTAGTATTAGCATGCTCGGATGGAACGAAGGACGACATAGTTCCGTTAGCAGCTTCGAAATCGAATTCATCATAAATTTCTTCACCAATCAGCTCTAAATGATTGATGTCAGAAATTGTAGGCATGAACAGAAGCCATGCTCGACCTTCAAGCACATCCTCGAGAGTAATGATACCGACTGGCATAATCGCGGGATCGATACCCTGCAGAAAGTCCTTGGCATCTTTCTTGGTCAAAAGAGCGTCAGCGGGCATGTTTTGTTCCAATCCAGTGCCGGGCTTCGGTAACCTTATCATCTGTTTATCCTTGGTATTACCACCTGTTTCCATTCCTTCTACTGGCCCTGCCTCAAGGTCCCTCTTTCGAGGCTGATGCCGCTGCTTGGATCTGACACCATTCCTCTCGCCATTGGATGGACCTTGGACTTCCTTCTCTGCATCGTTCAACCCTGCGGTAACATCACCTTGGATCGTCGCCTCTGCTTCGGAGCCATCAACCAACGAGACGCCTTTGGAACGCTCTTTGCCATCCTCCGCACTTGCATTGTGCCTAGAATTAGATCCCTCTTCATCGCTAGAGTCGCTGGAGTCAGTGGAGTCACTAATGCCCACACTCTGACGCAGGCGCTGCGTGAGAGTACGCTTCGCAACCTTCTTGACGGAGGTAGCTTTTTCGACACTGAAACGAGAAACGATAGCCATGTGGGAACGGCCTTCTTGGAATATATCTAAAATGCCGAGCAAAGATTCGTTGTTTGGGACGAAAGGAACCTTGTTTAGAGGTATCTTGCGCAAAGGGACTGCATCTGGACGATTATTTGGATCAGAAATGCTTGCACAAAGAGGGCCATGCCTCTTTACCTTTGGGATCGAGCATGACGCACTGGCATAAGGTTAGATGGGTTATCGATGAGGGGGAAGCGGTAACATACATGTTTAACGAGAAGGATGCCGATAATTTTCTTGACCTTCTCCAAACGGCCAGACGAGTTCACGGCAACTTCTACCTCTTCGTACACGGGTACACGACTGTGACCGGTCAAGCAAATCTCCTTCACCGTGTCATAGTCCAGCTTCGAGTCGATCGAAAGCATGAAAACATTATCGATGGGCGTCATGGCCTGTCCATATCGCACCTCAGGAGGTGATCATAATAGGAAACAAACGGTTAGATTACCTGTTTCACGACCTTTTCTTGTAGATCAAGAGTAGCACCAATGATGGCGACAGTATCCGTCTTCAAGTCGCCACCGTGTGCAGACATCGATGAATGCATTGCAATTAGCTCTTTGAGCTCTATGGAAATGAATTTGATAGTGTCATGGGGAGGATGGGCAGTGCACCGACCTGCTCTTCGGTAGATGATACCGTGGTGTGGCCCAAGAACGAATTCGAGTAGTTTCGCGACGGGCCAGGATACGACACCCTTTTACGTTACACTTGTCAGTGGCTTGTACGTTGAACAAATCATGGCCACAAAACGAACCAAGAGGTAGATCAAACCACGGGTGAAGCCAACCATTTTTGCACCCAAGTAGAGACCGTGGCGAGTGCAAAGAGACTGCGGTATGATTTCCGAAAAGCTGTCAAACAAACAGCATCAACAATCAGATTAAACGGGAAGAGAGATAATGGAAGAAGAATCTCGACTTTGGAAAAGGCAAAGATGCCGAATGACGTGGAAACGAATTCACACGCTGATATTAAAAACTCGTTTTGATGAACAGTGGAAAGCTTACATGACTATAAGGATCGTGCTGAGGACGACACTCTGCGCGCTTCCGCCCAGAACGGGGTCGGAGATAATGGGCAGTGTCTCGTTCACGATCATGTTGGCCAGCAAGAGTGTCACCAAAAGAAGATGGCCATTCTCACGAATGGGTTTTATCTTGGCAGCGTAAATCTTCTGCTGACTGTGATGTGGGGAGGTGAATGAGTGTAGGGGTCGACGTGCATGAGAGGATACTGACGGGGAACCGCTGATGCTTAGCACGTTGAGCTGGGTCTCGTCCAAGCTCATGTAGCCTAATGTCAGACCGGCAAACACACCAGACAACAGGACGAGGACGGGGATGAGACAGGCAAAGACGATGAACTCGACACTGCGATGGTCTGATGTAGCCCGTTTCGCATAGGTGTGCAAGATGGTGAGCTCGTTGTTGGTGCCACCGAACTTGCGAAAGGTGTTGGGAACATGTTGGGACAATACGGACAATAGAGTGATGACGAGGCGGGAAGGCGGGGAGGAACGCAGGGGGGTCGGCACCATTCGAAAGTGGGAGGTTAGTGGCAAGCGAGGCCCGAACACTTCGGTGCCTTATATGCCGCGGAAACTGGCATCCTACTAGTCACACGTATTAGGTAAAGTCTCCATTTCAGCATCGCGGCTGCGCATGAGAGAAATCCGCTATTATAATAGGTGGCCCATGCGAACGGTCATCCTGCGTTTGGGGGGGTTAGATCGGCTATGAAGTGCGATTTTATTATTTAAAATACATTCGGTCGCCGGACACGATGCCGGCTTGCGTCATGCTCTGGCTTTCCGTCCTCAGCCCCGGCGGTGTTGTCAACGATGTTTCTCCAACACTTCGGCACAAATTGGCAGCGGCTTGGAATGCGGTCCCTCAGGTCTCTCTCAACTTCACCACCCTACAAGTTTGGTAGACGGTCCATCTACGTTGCAGCAACGATCGGCACCTTCTGGTTCCTCGACCAGGAATTCAATGCTTCTGCAGTGCGGCGCAACTTTCGCACCCTTTGGACAGTGAGTGTCTGCCTCTGTCGATCCGCAGCCCCCAAAAAGTGGTATTGCAACGAGCGTTCGATGGTAGCAGCCACTTTCGAACTTGCCGTCGACCGCGCCCACTTGGCGAGTTCGTCATCGAAAACAACGCCTCTTGCAAGCCTGAGCCGGGAGCTGTGCCCGTTGTCATTTCATGTTGCCTTCCCACTTGATTAATTCACATCGCTGACGTTAGTGTTTCGTCCTAGTGTGCCATGATATCCCTAGACTACAAGCTCAACTTTCGGCCTGAAAAGGCAGACCGAATACCCCAACTTCACGCACGCGTAGCGGACAGGATGTATAATCTCTTCACGTCCAACGGTGGTCTCTATATCAAAATAGGTGCGCACATCGACCGAGTCACCATCCTTCTCTCACGCAGCTTTCACCCTCCAAGGTCAGGCCATCGGTGCTAACTCACCCCTCCTGCCACGCCCAATACAGGACAAATTCGCACGATTGTTCGATGACGCACCCCAGATACCCTATCCTGCCATCCTCTCTGTCTTCCGATCCGAGTTTGGCCGCCCTCCTGCTGGCCCTGATGGCATCTTTGACGTATTCGAAGAAGAAGCGATCGCAAGTGCCAGCGTTGCTCAAGTCCACCGCGCCAAGCTCAAATGTGGCGAATGGGTGGCGGTCAAGATCCAAAAGCCGGACGTGACGAAACAGATCGAATGGGATCTCGGCGCATTTCGTGTCGTGATGTGGATATTCGAGAACTTCATGTTCGATCTGCCCGTCTATTTTGCTGTTGGTGCGTTATTCACTCAACCGTCAAAGTTTAGGATCAAGAGTGAGTTCTCACAATGTGCGCAGATTTCATCAATAGTCATCTGAGGCAGGAGTTGGATTTTGTGCAAGAGGCACAGAACGCGCGTGTCACTGCCCAGTTTGTCGCTGCCGAACCACGTCTTGCTCACAAGGTAC
The DNA here is from genome assembly GCA_038093515.1 of Butyriboletus loyo. Lineage (NCBI taxonomy): Eukaryota > Fungi > Basidiomycota > Agaricomycetes > Boletales > Boletaceae > Butyriboletus > Butyriboletus loyo. The sequence continues at coordinate 68,952 of JBBPSI010000048.1, forward strand.
ACATACCCAAAGTTTACCCTGAATACTCGACAAAGAAGGTGCTCACTGCCGAATGGATCGATGGCGTGCGGCTAAGCGACCGTGCGGCAATTCAACGGCTGATGGGAGAGGAAGACCAGGATGCATTTGCTTCGAGTTCCAGGATTCATCCCTCACTGGAAGGTGTTCGCTTGAAAGGCGGCGTCAGGTCTATCATGCAAACCATGGTGGAACTGTTCAGTGCACAAATGTTCAGCTGGGGATGGGTACACTGTGACCCACACCCTGGCAACATCATTATTCGACCTCATCCTTCGAACCCCAGGTATCCACAGCTTGTCTTGCTCGATCATGGATTGTATGTTCGTGTCGAGGAGTCGTTCAGGAAGCAGTATGCGACACTGTGGAGAGGCTTGTTGGCTGCTGACTGGCATGCAATTGAACGTGTGGCGACGTTATGGGGTATTGGCACGCCGGATTTTTTTGCGAGTGCGACGTTGATGCGGCCGGTGAGGTATGGCAAGACAGGAAATGGGCATGGGAACGGGTCCATAGAAGGGTTGAATCAGTATGAACAAAGCGTGCGGATGAAGGCCAAGCTGAAGCGGTTCTTGTTGGATACGGATAAAATGCCCAAGGAACTCATCTTCCTCGGAAGAAACATGAGGTAAGTAACTCGATGTGACGCCGTACCAGGACGACCGTTGACTGACGCATGCACCAGGATCGTGCAAGGTTGGTGCCCATAGGTCCAAGTAGTCCCTGTCGTACTCGCCTGATTTTTCATTACAGGAAACAACCAAGTACTTGGCTCGCCTGTCAATCGTATCAAGATCACTGGATACTGGGCTTCCGCTTCCCTCATGACGTATACGAATCTCACGTTGACAGAACGTGCAAAGGAGTACTGGCACTATCTCATGTTTCGGGGCGTCATGTTGTCCATCGATTTGATGTTCTGGACGAGCAAGGTGCGTCAGTGGGTTCTGCGTATGTTGGGCCGGTCGAGTATTGGGTTCGAAGACGAGCTGGAGAGAACCATGAGAGGCTTTGCAAAGAGTACGTTTGGAGTAGACGTTGCGCCGGGCGCCTTTGAGGGATAACTCAACTCTGTAGACTACTTGGACGATTAACTTATAACCAGGTCGGTTGGATGGTACTTAACAGATTATTTAAACCACCTATGTTACACGAGCGTCGAAGTATTCTATTTTAATCTCCGTTGCACCACACGTTTCCCCATCTATCTTGTGCCACGCCAGTGCTACCGTTGCCCATCTCGCCGACTCGTCCGCTGTCTATGAATCCCACGCCATAGCTCCCCGCTGCATTGAACTTGGTCGTCGGACATTTGATACCAAGAAAGTACGGACATGCGCGGTCGACTGCATTGCACGTCTCGAGACAGGGCAACAAGGACGAGTAGTCATAACTCGCGTTTGGAAAGTAGAGATTTCGCGACGGTGAACCACTCGGCTGTGGCTGGAGCGCCGAGACCGGGACGTGCGCCGTGCCCCCAAAAGGGAATGTCGTACTAGTGCTATTATCGCCTAGTGCGGGTTCGGAGCAGCGGGGGAACGAGACGCTGCAGAGCCAGGCGCGGTAGTGGGCTTGACAGTCTGCACAGGTTTGGAGAGGTGAGTAGAGATCACGTCCGCATGCGAACGTAGAGAGCATGGTGGTGAAATTGGTCATGTATTGGAGGAGGGGAGAGGAGATGTCGTCTGGGAGCGAAGAGGCGTCGTAACCGAATGCAGGGGCTGGTAGTGGTGGTAATGGTACGGCGTATGCGGTGCCAGGACAGTAGGGGAGAGAGTAGACGAGTGGACAGGGAAAGTTTGCTGATGGGATATATCGTCAGAGGGGGAAAGAGGGGTAGAAGGAGAAGCTTGCCAGATTTCGTCGTGAAGTAGATGGGACCGCTGACCTTGAGTGCGTCCTGGATGACATAGGCAGTGTAGTTAGTGCTGGGTGAGAGACCGGCGACGAGCCATTGTGATCTCCAGCCTTCAGGGCTTCGTAGCCATGGCTCGTTGCTGATTATCGAACCGGTCGATGATGGAGTGTTTAGTAGAGCACACGCGGTCTGCGGAAGGGACGAGAGCTGTGCAGAGGTGGGTGCTATGACAAGGGTGAAGTTGGGGAAGTGAGAGGGAACATCAGGAACAGAAATATTGGCTGGAGGTAGAGTATAGTTTGGGTAGCTTGGTTGCTCGATCGGTGCGGGAAGAAAGGCATGCGAAAAGAGAATGGCCTGGTTGGCGGTAGTATCCCCTAGGAGGGGTAGTTGGTCGAGTACTTCGTACGTCGTGCCTAGCATCATCGAAGCAGTTGGTAGCAGGAACGCCAGAGACAATGTTCTGGAATACCGTTATCTGATACTGCAACTTGGAAGGGTCCTGGGTTGAGATCTTGGACGGAGAGCAGTCCGCCGGTTGACGCTGGTCCGGACCACTGGCCATTGCCGTCGTTGAGTTGAATCTCGAAGACGTCGGTACCACCTCCTGCTGTGGGAATGACGCCTGAGGTGCCATTTGAGAGAAAAAAGCGTGCAGATGAGGCTTGGGACGCGCAAATTGCGACGGATACGGTCAACTGCGGGGATGCAGGTAGAGCGAGGAGGGACGTCGGGGCAGAAATGGAAGAGAGCGAGTTGAGGGGGAGAACCTGCTGGGCGTTAACCAGGGCAATCACAGAGAGGAGGATCCATGACATGGCCATAGGCAAAGTCGCCACTCCAGCGACCACATTAACATTATGACCAAGCCTCGAAATCATTTCCACGGTCTATGAACTAGACAATAATATATGGTGTTCAGGCGATGTAATTCGCCATCATGATAGCTCGTATACCACGATCATTTTAACTATTCACGTCGCTCACACACTCCCAAACGCCCTTCAGGTTCTCCTTCCAAAGCGTCACCTTCCCGTCGCCACAGCTCACGGCAAGGATGTTGCCTGCGAGGCTCCACGACACGCGCCAAACAACATCAGGAAACTTGCCCGGTGTTGTCGGCATGTTCTGGGATGCAGTAGGAGTCGGGTCGAGAGCCGTCTTGACCCATGGTGCGGTCGGCGTGTCCTTGGTCCAAATGAGCACAGACTTGTCCTATGACAAAATAGAAACACAGAATATCAGAAACATATCGCACCTCTCCGTACAACATACCTGGGATGCAGTGGCTATATAGCTCCTCGGTAGTCCGATATTTGGCGCCCACGCGACGTCGCGCACCCAGTCTCCGTGTCCCTCGAGCGTCTCCTCCTCGACCCATGTCTGGGTGTCATCCCGAAAAGACCAGATCTTGACGAGGTTATCGCAGCCAGCGCTGGCGAAGCGTTTAAAAGGCGCGGGAGGAGTTGGCGCCCCGGGCTGATGAGGATGGATGAGCGAGCCAGGGTGGGTGGCCGGGGCCCAGGAGACAGCATTGCAGCCAATGGCGTGGCCGTTAAAGATATCGGCGACCCACTGGCCATCATCTGGAAAGGGTGTTCGGCAACAGTCAATAGAATCAGTAGGGTAGAGCGGACCTTTGAACGTGAGCACGGAGAGTTTTCCATCGGAAGAGGCGCAAGCCAAGATAGCACCTAGCTCATGGGGGGCCCAAGAGATAGAATTGACTACGCAATGTCAGAGGGCCAGATAGAGCACACATATGTAGGAGCAGGAAGCACCTGACGCGCTATGCAACGAGTGGTCCTTGATTTTCGTCCACGATCCCGGCGAAGGTCCTTGCGTTTGCTCTCTCCAGATGAGTACTTGGCCATCGTACGAACACGATGCGAGGATATTACCGAACTTGGGGTGTGCCCATGCGACCTGCCAGACGGGGCCGGTGTGACTAGCAGGACAAGGACGTGAGTACGAGTCTCGGCGGATCTGTTGGACACGTACCCTTTGAGGGTTTGCCCTCCCGACTTGGACGGTTCACCGTCGACGACGTTGAAGACCTTGACGGTGCGGTCGGAAGAGCACGTGGCTAGTCGTTTTCCGTAGTAGTCAAGTTGAGCGTCGTGCTTGAAAGGGATAAGAATGACATGAATGCGTGCACGCTCGGAACGGAAACGTATGCGTACGATCATGTCCTCGTGTGCGGTTTCGATTGGGACCGCATCGGTAGTCGTTGCGCTGACCATTTCGTCAAGCGTTCAAGTACAGTTACCTCGTGTACAAAGATTTCCCTGGTGGTTTGAATCTGAGGTACTGTCGAGAAAATAAGTTCGAGTCTGTATGTACGTGTTACAAGGATGAGCAGCAGGGGTTCCTTGCTTATATAAGCGGCATGCCCGCGTCGCGTGCGTTTGTCCATCCGCATGATAATGTGACTCGGATGCTAAAAGCATGCAGACATCGATATCTCCTCCACTCCATCTCTCATCTGCGATCCCTCGCAACTCATAGACTTTCCATAGCGAAAATGTCGTCCGGAGATGTCCAGTCTCAAGGTCAGTCCTAATCCGTTCCCACTCGTTCACTCGCCCGAGGCCATCGTCTGCAGGGGATGCGGCCCAAGGTGGACCTGGAACACCTCTCTCAGATGGGACACCATCAAAGAATTCAGGCAAGCAATCCCATCTCTTCGCGCGCCATCCGTCAGCTGACGCCATGCCAGCCAAGAAGGAGGCAAAGAGACTGGAAAAGGAGGCCAAGCTAGCCGCGAAGCAACTCAAGCAGGCTGCATCCACACCCGCGGGCGAAAAAAAGGTCAAGGGCGAGAAAGAAAAGAAGGCAGAGGAGCCCGCGTTCGTCAACACGACACCCAAGGGCGAGAAGAAAGGTGGCCCACTCTGCTTCGTCCCTGCTCTGTTTCTGATGCCCTCGCGTGCATAGACATGTCTCAGCCAATGGCAGCAGGATACAACCCGCAGGCTGTAGAAGCCGCTTGGTACGACTGGTGGGAAGCGCAGGGCTTCTTCAAACCGCAAACAGTCCCAGATGGCTCGGCGAAGCCGGAAGGAGTGTTCGTCATTCCGTTTCCTCCTCCGAACGTCACTGGTAGTCTCCATATTGGCCACGCTCTCACCGTCGCTATTCAAGACGGTTTGATACGCTGGTCAGTTCTATGTTTCCACCGTGTGTGCTATCCCACAGAAAAACATCCAGGAATCGCATGCTTGGCAAGACAACGCTTTTCGTTCCTGGCTTCGATCATGCTGGCATCTCAACACAATCTGTCGTGGAGCGCCGTCTGTTTAAGCAAGAGGGTAAAACGCGTCACGATCTAGGTAGAGAGGCATTTTTGGACAAGGTCATGGACTGGAAGAACGAGTTGGTGTTCCATGTCATGAACAACGATTTGTGTCTTACGCCTTGCAGCTACCAATCACGTATCACCAATCAACTCCGTCGACTCGGAGGAAGCTTCGATTGGGATCGCGTTGCATTCACCATGAACCCCGTAAGTAGAAGATCTCTCTGCTGCCACTTATCTTACCTGCATTTTAGTCACTCTCAAAAGCTGTTATTGAGAACTTTTGTCGATTGCACGAGGGCGGTATCTTGTATCGTGACAATCGCTTGGTGAATTGGTGTGTGAGGCTGAATACAACTTTATCAAACTTGGAGGTGCAGTATTCGCGTCGATGACTGCTTTTTTGATTAACATTATTTAGGTGGATCAAAAACAACTAGAGGGCAGGACCCTGCTCAACGTCCCAGGTTATGATCCAAAAGAGAAATTCGAGTTTGGTGTCATTGTGTCGTTTGCGTACCCTATCGAGGGTTCCCGTACGTCCTCACACTGTAGTAGCCTTTCCTCTCACTCATATCCTCGTAGACGAGAGGATTATCGTCGCGACCACACGTCCAGAGACGATGCTGGGCGATTCTGCCATTGCTGTGCATCCCGAAGACGGTCGTTATAAGGTGTGGTCATCACGTCCGTAGTCGCATTTGTCACGCTTAAACACTTCCAGCACCTTCACGGGAAGTTTGCCAAGCACCCTTTCGTGGACAGGCGGTTACCTATCGTTGCGGATGAAATGGTTGACAAGGATTTCGGGACGGGTGCGGTAAAGATCACGCCTGCTCATGACCCCAACGATTACGAAGTTGGGAGGCGCCATCATTTGGAGTTCATCAGTATCCTCAACGATGATGGGACACTCAACGCTAATGCCGGAGAGAAGTTCAATGTAAGTGAGGTGGACTGTCCTGAGCAAGTAAGCGGAACTGACGTATGCATACCGACAGGGCATGAAACGGTTCCATGCCAGGAGAGAAGTCGTCAAGGCGCTTACAGAGGCTGGGTTGTTCATCGAGACAAAGGATAACCCAATGCAAATACCTATTTGCAGGTGAGGGTTCCTTGGATTTGGTATCTATGCGCATATCAATGTCTGTATACAGTAAATCCGGAGACATCATAGAACCGATCTTGAAGCCCCAATGGTGGGTGAAGTGCAGGCCTTTGGCCGAGGAGGCAATTAAGGTATAGTAGGGTTCATCATCGATTAGGTCTCACTCCTGTCTTACGTTCACATTATAGCGATCTCGCGCGGGAGAGCTCAAAATTGCCCCTGCGCAATCAGAGGCGGATTGGTACAGATGGTTAGACAATATTCAAGACTGGTGTATCTCACGTCAATTGTGGTGGGGCCACCGTTCTCCCGCATATTTCGTTCGCATAGAGGGCGAGGCGAATGATGTGCGTGTATCGATGACCCTCGGTCACAACATGGTTATTGACCACCGTGTCGTCTTTAGACCAATGATGGCAAGAATTGGGTCGTGGGTCGGACGCTTGAAGAAGCCACCGAACGCGCCAAGGCTTTGGCTGCAGGTAGAAGTTTCGCCCTCGAGCAAGACGAGGATGTGCTTGATACGTGGTTCTCCTCTGGCTTATGGCCATTCTCTATCATGGGATGGCCGGAAAAAGTAATTTCCTTTTCGTGTCCCTGATTATCGAGTCTGATCCGTTCCAGACTCCCGATCTCGAACATTACTACCCTGCTAGTTTGCTAGAGACAGGTTGGGATATTCTATTCTTCTGGGTTGCTCGCATGGCGTTGCTCGGCATATATCTTACGGGGAAGGTTCCGTTCGGCGAAGTCCTTTGCCACGCAATGATTCGCGATGCTCACGGACGGAAGATGAGTAAAAGTCTAGGCAATGTCATTGATCCTTTGGACGTTATCCGCGGATTGCCTCTTGAAGACCTTCATCAAAAATTGTACGAAGGCAATTTGGATGACAAGGAAATTGCAAAAGCTATCGCGGGACAGAAGAAGGATTTCCCGAAGGGCATTCCGGAATGTGGAACAGATGGTCTTCGATTTGCTCTGTGTGCTTACTCGGGTGGAGGTAAGTTTAGGCCGCTGGTTTTTGGGGCAGTGTTGGTTACGCTTGCACATAGGTCGTGATATCAACCTCGATATTCTTCGTGTGGAAGGATATAGAAAGTTTTGTAACAAAGTGTTCAACGCTACCAAGTTTGCGATGCTCAAGTTTGAACCTGACTTCATTCCTATCGACGTAGCAAAGGTAGCATACCCTTCGTCGTCGTATTCGACTCGCTCACGAAAACCCTAGCTCACCGGCAATGAAAGTCTCGTTGAACGATGGATTCTCCACAAGCTTAACTTCGCTGCAGGCGAAGTCAACAAATACCTTGAAGTGCGGAATTTCATGGCTGCCACTACAGCGGTGCACAATTTCTGGCTGTATGAGCTATGTGACGTATACATCGTACGTGATTGTCGCCGTACACAGTGTGATCTTGTTGTTTATCGTATGCAGGAAGCAATGAAACCCATGACCGACTCCTCTGCCGGTCCCAAGGTACGCACGTCGGCACAACAGACACTACACACCTGCCTCGATTACGGTCTTCGGCTCCTCCACCCTTTCATGCCGTTCGTCACCGAGGAGCTCTGGCAGCGCCTCCCTAGACGGTCAACTGATCTTCCCTCCATTATGGTATCGCGATACCCTACCTTTGTGAGTTACCTTAGCTCACTGAGGCTAGCCTATTTTATGTATCGTATCAACAGGATACGGATTTCCAATCTGCGGACGCCGAAGAGAAGTTCGAACTTGTCTTCGCGGCGTTGCGGACGGGCCGCTCACTAGCAGCGTCATATAACTTGCAATCGAACATACAACGTACGTCGCTACCATGAGAACGCTTGCAGGGTGATGGGCTCATGTTTTTATTAGTCTATATCCATGTCCAGACTCCAGAGGAGAACACTCTATTCGAATCTCAGGCTCCTACGATCAGTGCTTTGACCAAGGGCTGCACGAGGGTGGAAATCATCCTTGGGTCTTCTTCTCAAATACCAGTAGGATGCGGCTCAGCCGTTGTCTCGTCGACCGTAGTGGTGTATCTCCAGGTGCAGGTATGTCGTCATGTTCCAGGTTACTTTGTTTACTTGTTTTTCTAACCGGTCTCAGGGCCTCGTGAACCTGGAAGCGGAGGTTGCCAAGTGTGACAAGAAAATCGACCTCGCTCGTCTCAACCTCGAGAAGCTCTACAAAGTGATATCCCAACCGGATTATCAAACCTCTGTGCCTGAAGCTGTGCAACTCAGCAACGAGGAAAAGGTTGGCATATTTGTTTTTGTTTGAGGCTTTGTTTGAGGCTGATGTCCCTCTAGCGGAAAACGTTGGAGGTGGAGCTTGCCGCATTGCAAGAATCGAGAGAGATGTTTGCCAAGTTACAGTAGACGGAGAGAGTGAAGCTGTGTAATACGGATATGATGTGCTAGTGTATTTGATTGGATTTGCTTGAGTTGACTTGTGCATCACATACATTGTCCATCTCTCTGCAATCCATTCAGAGATTCACACCACCAATACATACTCACAAGATGAATTGCAACTCTTGGGACCATCTTGTCTTGTCACATAAGTGCCCACCATCTGCTCAAGTCTTTTTTTAGACAAGCATTGGTATCATTATGCAGTGACTGCCTAGACTAGTCCTACATAATACACTAAGGCAGTTATTTTGATAACTGGTCCAAGGAAAAATGCCATTACACATGCCCTGTGGTGGCAGGGGGTGTGGGACTTGGCAAGCTGTCAGGTGGCCTCAGTGGCAGCAGAGGGCCTGGCAGCATAATACCCACTAAAACCTCAATGTTTGTTATCCAATTTGGGGGAAGGAAGGTGGTGTTGGTCTGATATAAGTAATAGCCAGGTATTGTTTACTTGCTGCCACAGTTTGAGTTTGTTGGAGGATTTTGCTTGTTGTCAATTGATGTGTAGGCAGGTGTTTATTTGGTTAAGCCAGCAAGTTTCAATGGCTCATGTTGTCAGGGTCTGGTTTCAGATGATATGCCCACAGCAGAGTGCCTGTATGAGGTGTGTAGACTCAGACAGGAGGATCTGTTGCAGTCATACTTGGGTGTTTGGTATGGGGGACTGGTTGTCCTGTTGCAGTGGTTGTGGTCATGGGGGGTGATGGACCCACAGCCAAGGAGGAGGCCAATGGATGGGGTTTTCCATTTCCCAAGTCCACTGGACTATGTTCCAGATGGTCATGAATTTAGGGTTATGGCAGTGGAGCAGTATGTGTTCCAGGGATTCATCAGGGGCTCTGCAGTGTGTGCATGTTTCTCAGGTTTGGAAGTTGGGTAGTAGCTGTTGAAACGGTAGTGTTCTATTTCTGTATTTCACTTACAGCCACTACGTTTCTAGAATGGTCTATATGATATCATTGTCTAGACCTAGTCACGCTTATCACATTACAAATAGCTCTTATTATGCTATTGGACGATATGCTTAGTCTTATCTCTTATCTCCATCATATCGTCATGTATTTCATACTATACCCTGGTACATGCAGAACATGAGTAAGAACACCATGTACTGTGCCCTTGTGGCTTGTCTTTCAGATTTTCAGTCTGGTCACACTACGCGATATCTCTAAGTTGAGCCTTGCCCTTGTGGTTGTTTGGGATGGCCATCTTCGTATTATCAGTGAGTCTTTCCACTGATAGGTTTACCCTTGCATCCTTCGTTGCCCTCGGTGCGCCTGCTCGGACTTTACCAATTCCGAAACCCTCAACTGCTGGGGCTGATCCAACCCCACACTGGATGCTAAAAGACTCATTGTCCAAATGACAGTGAGAAGTATGACCCAATTCCTGACAAAAGCCCAAGGCATGCCAAAATCTGTACCATCCATACTAATGAAACTGACAAGAGACATCATTTGGAAAGTAAATCCTCACCACTCAGCCTCAGCTGGCAGGGCATTGCTTATCTTGTTGATGATGAGAGTCCATGGATGTGCAGTGTCTTGGTCACGTTACCAATCCATGCGCCAAGCATGGCCATCGTGTGCGATTTCAACGCCATCGGCTAGTGGTTCATCTGCTCAAGTGAATTCCGTGGGGCACGGTTTGCTCGCTGATCTTTCCTTTTTCCCCTTTTCTTGACTTGGAGGTCAACTTGTATGTAGCGTTGCACGAATCCCCGCCAAATTAGCTGGTTTCTGTCGGCATCCAGGCTGCTACTTTAGCTACAGTACCCAGGTTCAAACTCGGAGCGCCTCGAATTTTCGAGGCACATTACAGCGTTCCGATAAGGCCTGCAGGTTCTTGGCAGGTCCATCGTGCATGCACGCTCAACCGTAGCTATATTGCACCTATAAGTAGTTCGTGTTGAGGGGGGCCCTTTCCAGGAACCCCCACAACTTTTCCAGTCAGCTACAACATGTTTGTTAAGTGGTCGTAAGTCCTCTACCTAATGTGACGTCCTTCTGACTCGTCAAGCTGGCTTGTCAAGCAGGCTTTCCTTGGTCCCTGTGATGTTAGGTCTACCCATCGTTCGTGTGCTGGCCCAAGACCCAGTGCCAGGTCCACCCTCGACCGATCCGGCATGTGCAAACCCACTCATGGACCAGTGTGCTTTCTATGCCAACTGTCTCGAGTCCAGATACCATTGTGGTCCCAATGGATATCCTATTGGCTATGGCCAATATTACTGCCAGAAATTCTCAGACAACCGCACCTTGTTTAATGCTCAAGGGCAGCAGTGGATGATCGATACCATGCATTGCCTTCAATTGGCGCTCGTCGGGGACGCCATTGACGCCACTCCCACGACTTGCCAGGCGTTGACCGACCAAGCGTTTGCTTCGCATGCGGGATGTTACACCAGAAATGGGTTCTGTACGCTGGGCGTGCGTGATTGGGCGGCGGTCCTGGAGATCGTGAATATCACGACGTTGTTCTCGAGTTGGGACGCGTTCAAAGCAACCATTCAGATCGTGGGGTGTTTTATGCGAGGATTGTTCTAGCTATTGTCCATGACGTCGGTGTAGGATGGATTTCATATCGTATTTATATATTTGCCCCTTCTACTACTCGTATGTTGGCGCGTCGCGGTGGCAGGTGCCAAGCAAGCGTGCCCAACTGAGCACAACGCCGGAATCCATAAAAATGATCTCCTTGTCCAAGGCTGAAAAGTCGTACATCCAGTCATCTCTTCTCTCTGATCCACCACTGCGTCTCGATGGCCGCTCACTTGAGGACTATAGACCAATTGCACTCCAGACAGGTGTGGTCCCTCTTGCAAATGGGAGTGCCAAAGTGTGCATAGGACGTCCTGGACAGGGTGGGTACGTGCAGGAGGCCGGAGGGGTGGGCGGCGGAACAGAAGTAGTCGTTGGGGTGAAACTAGAAGTAGCTGGGGTTGGCGAAGAAGATGAAGGAGGAAAAGTTGTATGTACGGTTTCTTGGTGGGTCACTTCTACTCCTCCACTTCTCCTCGACGCTTCTAGGTTTGGCAAACTGACGGTCACTCGGCAGTTCCCCCGCAGCATATCCTTCATTGTCCTCGAACGCGTTGGATGACCTCCAATCGGATTTGACAATCCTTTTGGAGAGTGTGCTCTCCCATCCGTCTCTCCGTCCAAACAATTTGGTCATCGTTCCCGGAAACAAAGCATGGGCTGCAAAATTAGACGCGGTGGTGTTCGCAGACGAGGGTAATATCGTCGATTGCCTCATATTCGCATGTCGAGCTGCGCTCTGGGATACCAAAGTTCCGCGTACAAAGGGAGTGGAGTATCAGGCTCCACGTAGACATGCCACACAAGGCGATGCCGGGATGGACGTGGATTTCGATGGTCGGGCGGAGGAAAAGGGCGGATTTGAGACAAAGGCAGTGAGCAGGGCAACCGATTTCGAGCTCACTGACCATTGGGACGAGGGAGAGGTTTTGAGTGGGAGGGAATCATGGCCGGTGTGTGTCACACTGAATGTTGTACGTTCGTCTCGGCTCTGCTCGTTCATGGAGGTATCGCTCACGCGTTGATTCATGTACTGCTAGTTATCGAATGTGCACTTCCTGGACGCCATGCTACAAGAAGAAGCTTCCGTACCATTGCGGATGCATGTGATGTATTCGTTCCCGAGAGGAAAGCCCATCCTCCAGACTTTCAGACTGGTTGGCCCAGAGGTGTCTACCGCGGACCAAATAAGAGATCTCATCAAGGTTGGCATCATTTATTTTTATTCTTCCCCTTTCTCCGGGCTTATCCTGCCATGATATGATGTTGCAGCGCGCAGAGACGTATGCCCGCACTGGATGGGCGGGGTTGGAGGCGAAACTCAAAGACGAGGAGGCTCGACGGGGCGTGAAGGCTCGTGAAAAGTTTTACAGCAGGTTGAGATGATGGTCAGCCATCAAATATAAAGAATCTTGGATGTCTTGAACCGGTGTGTGGTGCAGTGACTGAGGTGTGTCCGGCAAAGGTAATGATCTCCCTCGATCAAGGATACACATGCTATATTTCTTTGCGTTGATATTTGTTGAAGCAACTGAAAAGCTAGTTCTGCCTCGCAAAGTCCAATCTTTCTAAGAAGCGCTCTTGGGAGAAGGCTTATCCTCGCGCTAGCAGGGATGAAATATTTGGATGCTTCTGGCAGGTTGGGAAAGTGACCCGCAATTTAACACCCATGGTCAGCGTATTCTTGGACTAGATCCTCAGGCGACCGGGATGGGTTAGGACGCGTGGGGCATCATTCAAGGCCTTACTACGCATCTCCTTGACGTCTTTGATCTCTCACCAATTCGTTGCAGATGGCTACCTCATTTTTGCGGGTAGAGGGGACAAGGACTGTTAATGTTGGAAGGCAAGGAAGTTTTCATGCATGGAGCTGGTCTCGGAGGGTGGATGACGTAAGTGAACAAGCTTGGTGTGTACTGGGAACATCGTTAAGCTTCCCATAAGATGGGTAACCTTATTAATGGTACGAATACCAGTTAGTGGCAGCAGATGACGGTGCTCATGAAATCCAGGTTATCTTCCAAGTCTAGGATGTGTTGACAACCGCCATCGGAAAGGCCAAGTCAGATTTCTTTTTTTGACAAGGTTTGGGTATTTTCCAGTCTCTCCGTATACACGAAACGATCAGGGAACAACAACTTCTTGAATACTTCTTTGCGGAGCCCGATGCCAGGTATACACCATCATCGACATGCATGCATACCGCACCAGGCGGGCAGGATGGTGGTTGGCACTGCGATTCAACAGTCCGCATCGCGGGTGCGTCACGTCACAAATGTTTACGAGTGCAGCGGTCACCATTCACCTTCGTTCTACACCAGGGTTTTGGATACATTGTCTAGACAGGCTAGTCTGGCTATGGACCGAGGTCGCCAAACACTACAAAGACAACCCGTGGGTTGCTAGGTATAACCCGATGAACGAACCTGCGGGTCCGCATGGTATTGGTCTTGTCCAGCTCTAAGATCGCGTCTATGAGGCAATTCCGAGTCGCGGCGTCGACGAGAACCACATCTTGTTCTTGGATGGAAACACGTATTCGATCCACTTCTCTGCCTTTCCGGATGACGCGAAGGAAAGGTGGAAAAATACTGCGTACGCTATCCACGACGCAAGTTTCCTTCGAATTGATTGTATGTGAAACAAACTCATTTCGGTCAAAGTATGCAGCATACGGATTCCCGGCTTCCCCTACGACAGGTCACCGAAATAGATCAGTATGATGGGGGATACATACCAGCGCAAGCGCTGTATATACTCGGAGGGAGTACGATGGAGAGGAGACTGACGACATAAACGAGCGTCGTTACAACGTCCTGAAGGATCCGCTTGACATTTACGCAGTCGTTTGTATCCAATTTGTCATTTCCGCTCAGTGGTAAGTAGGATGTACTAACAAGCTTTTCTTTGACAGGACAAGCTTAGGCTTAGTTGGTCGATTTGGCTGAACAAGGACGTCGGATGATTAACGTCTCCCGTGGTACACCTTAGATGAAGATCTTTGACAGATTCCTCGAACGCGATGTTCGCCTTGCTGTCAATGCATGGGGCATGGTCCAACGACAAATACGTCACGGTCATATCAACCGATTGTGGAGTTCATCAGAGAAAATGTGCCAGAGGCGAACCGGCGATTATACCCCCCATTTGGAGTCTCGAGAACAGACTCGCCCGACCTTCGCGAAGGATGTTAGTGGCGGAGTTTTTGTTGAAGGAATGAGCAGAAACTGTGAAGAGATTAAACTTTGAGCAGTTAGACGAGTCGCGGCGAGCTTCAAGTTTGAGCTTGAACAGAGTTCTAATGGAACACGCGGCTTCGTTCAAGGGCTAACATTACTGAAGCGCACATGCACTAGTAGATATGAATAGATGCTATATATCATCATCTGGGCCCTCCTCGATCATCCTTGCATATTCCTCGTACGTCGCGAATGTAGGCAGGGTCTTTCGTTTCTTGCGCTTGGCTTGACTGTTGCCCTTCCTCTTGCGTTTGTCGCCGCCACTGATTCCACCCCATTCTTCGTCGCTTTGCTCAGTATCTGCGTCGGAGTCATCATACTCGATGAGGCCATTTGGAATGTCATCCATAGCAACTAGGTCAGCATCGTCAGACCCTTCAGCGAGTGATATACCATCATCCAATCCGTTTCCATCAGAATCAGTTTCGGGTTCCTCATCTCCCTCGACGCTCGAGTTGCTGGCTGCATCAAGATCAAATGGGTCATCATCATCTTCCTCTAAGAATGCTTCGTCTCCCTTTTCACGCAGCATGGTAGCTTGCATAGCCTGACGGCTCGCATGAGAATAGGAAGCAGAGAGCGCTTGGTGTTCGCACCTTCCATACGGCATCCTCATCTGCCTTGCTGGACCCTTCTTCATCAAGTTCGTGTTCGCCGTCGGCACCGTCCTCACCAGACACCTTTCCAGAGTCCTGGGACTCTTCCGATCCCACCTCTTCATTGTTTTCATGCTGGTTAGATTGAGCAAGTTGCCTGTGGTTTTTTCTCGAAAAGTATTTGTGGAAGAAGATCTGGGCGGGGTGAGACAGCGTTGCATATCCAGTGAGCAGAATCATACCTGATCTACAGGTATATCCTCCACCCTTTTCTTCCAGAAATTTTCTTCGTTTGGCAGCGCACCACCGCTGACCTCACCCTTGAGTCGTTTGACAGCAACGCCGTCAACAGCACTCGCAGCGGGTTGCATAGCACTTGCACCTTTCGATTTGCTTTTTTTGGGGTTCTTGTATACAAAACGATCGAGGAAATGAGAGAGCGTGTTGAGCGTAAGGTCTGGACTCGAGGTAATGGGTTGTGATGCGAGAAGCTGACGTGCATGCAGTGAAATAGTCGGGTGACAATGATGAAGGAGTGGGAGCTGAACGGACGGATTTAGAAAATGGGGGGGCGATAAAAAGCGACGCACAAGTTCATATAACGGTGAAGCTGATGCAAATGCGAACTGGGGGTCTCGTTTTCGGGGATCATAATCTTCTGCCTCTGAAGAACTCGGTATTCCTTGCAGGAGCGCGCGCAGACCCGGGATAGTGCTGAAAATCTTGGGAGGGCGAAAGCCATCAATCTCCGAGGTTGGGTACGAATCACACTTACTTCTCCGAGTAGGTAGAGCCCTCCAACCACAAATTCTGTGCCTCCGGCTCCACCACCGACCAACACCTGAACAAACCTGCGAACGAAGCTCTTGACCCTCCCAATATTGTTGTCTGTTTTCATTGATTTGAATAGTAAATTCAAGTACATCGTCTGCTTGGAACACGATGCCAATCGTCCGTCATGGAGCGAGGAGTATAGCGCACGGTAATACCGGTCTACAATTGACTGAGAGCGCGATGAAGGCGACGAGGAGCCCGGTTGACCAGCGAGGGACGACGAAAGATGTTGAATAAGGACGAGAGATTGTAGTGATATGTTGAAAGTAGACGTGTGCGTAATGAGGAATAGAGTATCGATGTGCTTGTGGAAACTGAACTTTGCAATAAGCTTCGCGAAATGGAAGTGAAATTGCCATGTTACCTCGCCTCAGCAGCATCGAGTTTTGCGAATGGTAGAGCACGATTCACACCGGTGAGGATGGCAGATATAAGTTTTCCGTGAGTATCTTCCTCGTTCTCAGCAACTTTGCCTTCACCAAGAAGGTCTTCAAACATGCGGAAGTAAACGTCAATAAGTTGTAGAGCAACGTCTGTATCGCCTGGCTGGAGAAAGATCTGGTTGAGCGTTATAACAGCATAATAACGGGCATGCTCGTTCGCCGTGTTCTTGCCACCTGATGCCAATGTTGGGGCGGCTAAGGGAGCAAGGATCAGAGAAGTCATCTCGCGTGTGACGACTGTTTTCATCGACGGATGAGTCTGTAGAACTTGAAGGATGTGGTACGATGCACGAGAGCAAATTTGTTTCTCTCCATCTCCCTGCAAAGAATTACGATGATGAAGAGAGACGTGACGATGAGAATGTACTTACCAACTTGTTCACCAGCAGCTTGAGTAGATTGTGTTCTTGCTCGGGTTTATTCCGTAGGAGGTTGCAAATCAGCGAGAGTGCTTGGGTCCTCACGTATGGCAGGGGATCGGCGGTGAGGTTTTCGAGTATTTGCAGGATCGAGAAGAAATACTTCTTCAGCCAATCTTCAAAGTACCATGCAAGCAATTGTTCGTCATCGATGTGAAGATTCGTTAAGTGCTGGTCACGGAAATATCTGGTGTGACGGTCAAGTATTCCCCGCTGTGGCCGCCGGTTGTAGATACCGAAGACGAGGTGTTCCCGTTCTGCAATTGAGTCAGAGGTGCATAATTGCTCGTATCGAAGTGCGAATACCTGCGAAATGCGCAAATTAGGCGTGTGTTGATGAGGATCCAACACAGAATGGCTGGTAGTCTGGGACAACGGGCGAGTGGTGGATGACACTTGGGATTTGCCCTTTTTGTGTTTCTTCTGTCCTGAACCTGCCAGGGAAAGCGCAACCTCCTTGCTCCCTACTCCGTTCATCTTCTCGGATGGAGAACGATGCAAGAGGACAGACGACGACCCGAAAGTTATAGAGAAGACAAGACGTGCAAGGCTGGGATGGAGTTCTCTTTATACCCGTCCGACACGATGCATGATGTGCTGATAGGAGCTTGGGGAGGCGTGTGAGACGCGAGTGTTGCCAACAGAAAAGCTGTAAAAACGCGACGTCCGCGTTTCTGTCCTATCGTGGGGAAACGATAAGATCGTCTCCTCGGCACGAATCGTCCAACAGCTGGTCGTGTGGAGTATCGACTCGACGTACTACACATTGTCGCGGACTTGGAACCAAACTCAATGCCACCCTTGTTCAACGTTCCCGGCTGGTCCGTAACATCCGACCCAGTCTCTACCCAGCACCACTCGAAGAAACGCAAGCGCACCGCCAGTTCGGAAGAGCAGGATCTACTCCGCAACGCCCAGGCCAACCTTGACAAACTGATAGATTCTCTCGGAGGCAGCGATGGATCATCGAAGAAAAAGAGAAAGAGAAAGCTCAACGAGCCTACACCACAGCCCTCTCCCAGTGATCAGCGTCGAGAGGTCCTCCATCCTCCAGGAAAGTCGCATAGCCAGGCGAAGGATGCAGTTCCTACTACGGTGGATTCACCCACCACTTCCGGCAAGGCTACTTTGCCAAGGAAGAAGGCAAAGACGAAAAACGCGAAGCACGTAGTTCAGCCCACGAATACATCTGAGCATTCTGTCGTTGTTCAGGACACGGGCGGTCTTACTCTACTCCAGCGAAGCTTGAAGAAAAGTTTGGATGGGGCGCGTTTCAGGTTTGTCCTTACGTCCGTAGAGACCCACTAGGTTGACCTGTGCGATGACCTAGATTGCTAAATGAAACTTTATACAAGTCGAGTAGTCATGAAGCAGTCAAGATGATGAAGGAAGATCCCGAAATTTTTGAAGATGTCAGTGGGAACGATTATGACTTCGGACATGAGCTCACTCAGATCCAGTACCATGTTGGCTTCAGACGCCAAGTGCAATCTTGGCCATCGAATCCAGTCTCGTATTACATTTCGGAATTATTATCATACCCTACCAAAACAGTGATCGCGGACTTGGGATGTGGGGATGCTGCCCTTGCCCGTGCTCTCCTCGCGAAGAACTTCATCGTCTTATCATTCGATCTGGTTTCTGATGGGGTCCATGTAATTGAGGCGGACATCTGTTCTCAAGTGCCGTTGCCAGGTTCTGAGCCACAGTCCGCAGAACCCACCCAGGGCGAGGCTCAGGTCGTTGATGTCGTTGTTTGTGCGCTCAGCCTCATGAGCACCAACTGGCCCAAATGCATCAGTGAGGCATGGAGAATCCTTCGACCGGGGTGCGCAGCGTATCATGACCTTGCTAAATTGAGGCACTTACAGAACCGACAGGGGTCAATTGATGATTGCCGAGGTTGCGAGCCGTTTTACGAGTGTGGACGACTTCACCTCGTTGATCGGTTCCATTGGTTTCAAGCTTCAGAAGAAGGTGATTGGTGTCCGTACCGTCGGTTGTCGATGGGTAACATGATTCATAGGATGATCGCAACAGCCATTTTACGCGGTTTCAGTTCAAAAAGATAGCAAGACCAGTGATTTCAGAGGAGGAGTGGACAGCGCTTTTGTGTCGTGGTCGTGTTCTGAAGTCCTGCGAGTATAAAAGACGCTGAGATGAATGTTGCCTAATATAGGAATGCAATGTCAGTCGGGTCATCCAGGCTCTTTTCTTATCGTGATGCCAGGAAAACGACATATTCTATCACACCCCATCGTCAACGCGCGGTTGTCCCAACTTCGGTTGGCGACGACTAACCCTAAAGACTTCCGTGAGGTGGGTTGTCCCACAGCGAATGACAACACCAGCTGAGGCGTGTCCAGGGTATCCACGACATCAGCTTTATTTTAGGAGTGGAAGCCTCAAGAGACCTCGAGGAAGAACCACTCCGTGGGGTGAACGCAATTTCGCCCGCCGTGTATCTCCGCTGTCTCCATACTGATGGCCACCGATAGCACACTCCCATTGGACCGTTCACGGGGACCGTTATCAAACAGCGAATCGGTCTGACACCGATTCTCAGGGCTGGCTTGGGCATGGCGGATGCGCTCCTGAAGCTTTTCCCGTATGTGAACCCGCAAGGTGTCTATGCCGGCTTGTGATCTATTTCGGATGTGCAGTGCAGCACCAGTCTACCACCTTGGTCTATTCCGGGAGAAAGTTAGCTTGCAGCCAGTTGAATGTGCGTATTACGCTACTTCAGAGCTGCGTCAATTCTGAGGTTGAATTGGCAGATTATTCCAAGTTGCCACCCGTCCCGCCAGTTGATGCAGTCTTTCTCTTGGACCCCCTCGTTGCTACGGGTGGGACTGCATGTGCTGCCTTGACCATGTTGCTTGACTGGGGAATTCCTTGTGAGTAACACATCTTCCGACATCGGTACCGAAAGTCACAAGGCGCAGTGAAAAAGATAAAACTACTCGTCGTGCTCGGATCAGAACCCGGCCTTGAGCACATTGAGGAAAGCTATCCAGATCTCGAGGTAACAATCCAGTTCACCTGTCTCCCTTG
Organism: Butyriboletus loyo; assembly: GCA_038093515.1. Taxonomy (NCBI): domain Eukaryota; kingdom Fungi; phylum Basidiomycota; class Agaricomycetes; order Boletales; family Boletaceae; genus Butyriboletus; species Butyriboletus loyo. The sequence continues at coordinate 88,762 of JBBPSI010000048.1, forward strand.
ACCAGACGACTGAGGCGTCTACGCCAGATCTGGGTTGCTGCTGTGGACCCGAACCTCACTCACGATGGCCTGATCTCGCCTGGACTCGGAGATACTGTGAGTGGTATGAGTGCTGGTCCGATCCTTATTGATGTTGTCGACACAGGGCGACCGACTGTTTAACTCGGTACGGGAGTAAACGACTGTGGGGCAACTCGGTTATCCAATTGTAGGAAGCCAGAAACTTGACAACAGCTGGAGTCGGATGATACTGTTGTATTGTACAGCGTGGAGAATGAATAAACACCCAGACCTTGACTCGGACTTTGCATTGGGGGTTAGCATTCTCGCGGACAAGAATGTGAACAGTGGACCACAGGACTCTCGTTTAGTAGACACGCTCGAAAGAAGTGCTCTAAGACGTTCTCTATAGGAGGTGAGGTGATCGTAAGCCAACGCCGACGACGACAACGGGCTCAAGCCCAAGAACCGAAAGTTGTACATTCACTGCATTGAATGACACTGCCCTCGTCTACATTTGATAAGCCAACTTTTGTTGTGTCACGTGAGCGACACAGATTACCAATTTGTCATTCATCAGTCCTCCGTTCCGTTGACACGTGATCCGGTATTGCACGATATTGCACAATCGAGTCCCACCATATTCCGAGCTCACCTCGACGCCTTTAAAAATGATTCGAATGCTCGGTCCAGGTAAGTCCTTCTCCAACACACATGGCCTCAGGCTCGACCACGCCATCAACCGCTTCTTCTCCTACTCTCGTCGGTCACTCTGACGACCTCACTCCCCTTCTCCCCGGAGGCCCCTCCCAAATCAGCTCCGCTTCAGACCTCATCGAGCTCCTCGTTTCCCGCGCCGCAGTAAGCTCTACTGTCTATGTCTGCGATGTCGCCGAACAGATCGGCTTCGGAATCCTCACAAAGTCATGGGCCGCGTCTCTTGAGCATTCAGCCCCTGTAATCCCTCTCCAGATAAGGGCGGGGGCTGGCCTCAGTCTCGTCGGGCGGTTATCCGAGGGAACCAGCCAGGATACTATCAGTGGCTCTGTCCTGACCACCTACACTACTCCGGTTGGGCTCGCTGCGATGGCAGCCTCCCTAACCCATCTCCCCCCCGCCTCTTCTCGCAGCAGATTGGTTTTGCAAGTTCCCTCGGTCACTCCCGTGGGAGACACGTTCACACTTTCCCCCACCCTTGCCTCGCTCTCCACGTCGTTCACCATCTTTCCCAAGTCCCTGGCGGTCATACTTTCCGCGACCCCGCAAGAATCAGCCGACCTCGCACTGCTTGCGTACAAGCTCCAGAATTGGCATGTTGCGCACATCTTTGATCACCACAGCGCCGCTCGCGAAGTCGGTCACAGTTTTGTTTCGAATCATGTAAAGGATGTTTCCGATCTTCCCATATTCGAAGCTGTCCGCATGGCTGGCTATGCGCCCTTTGAATTCGTCGGCGACAGGAGTGCGCGTACTGTCTTTGTTCTTTTGAATGGACAACTCGCTCTGATCGCCAAAGCTTTGGTATCAAGGACTGTTGGGGTAGCAGCCGTGATCGTCAGAGTCCTTCGTCCGTGGGGGGCCGATGAACTCCAGAAAGCCATTCCTTCCACTGCGGAAAAAGTCTATGTCTTCGACGACGTACCTCATGAAACTGCCCGAGGTCCCCTTTTCGCCGATGTATTCGCATCCCTATATGATCCTACGCGTTCCGGGCCCATGATCCGCGCTCAGCGAGTTACTCCAGACAAAGGAAAGGAATTTATTTCTGACCCGACTCGGTTCTACTCCCACCTGGGGTCATTCTTTGATCACTCTTCCGCCGATCTTAGCCTGGAGAATACGGGGACGAAACTCGTGTTCCTCAGCACCCCATCAAACCATCTCACGTTCTTCCATCAACTCATCGCCGAGACGTTCTCCCGTGGAATTTCCATGCGTCGATTGACCGACCACGACGTTTTCAGCAAAGCAGGTGGGATCACCGCAGATCGCATCATCCTCTCCCCAACGAAGGGTGATGAGAATTTCCTGCCCGTCTCCCTAGCACTGCCATTGAACGGTAACGGTTCAACGGACTTCATGTGTATCATCGAGCCCCACCTGCTCAAGTCACATTCTGTCCTGGATTACGCCAAGCCGAACTCGGCCGTCCTCGTCATCACATCTTGGTCGGGCGCTGAATTGCTGGAAAACCTTCCCGCTGAAGTAACGACAATGGTCCTGCGACGAAGGATAAGGTTATATACTATTGACGCAAAGTTGATAGCATCAGAGCTGTGCAGGGTTCCCGCGACCAGGGAGACTGCTGAAAGCCTGATAATTTATCTCACGTTCTTGAGGTTATACCTCGGAAAGGTAGCCAACCAAGCTGTCGTTCGCAAATTAGCTCTGGAGCTAGTTCCCGACGGTCTACGCGATGATGTTTTCTCCCAAATTAATGCGCATACCTGGGAGTCGCTCCATCAAGTCGAGTTACCCTCCCACCCGTTGGATACAGCCACAAGTATTCCCGCACTCAGATACTTCGAATTCAATACCATCGCAGTTGATACAGGTTCCGGGAGAACCGTCTACAATGGCTCAAAGGTGACCTCCTGGCATGAAGCTGCCAAGCACCTTTTATTCCCATCGGCTTTCACTCCCCTTCTTCCTACCCCGCCGGAAACCGAAGATTTTCCGCAACTTCCAACCCTCCACCCTGAACTCGCAGAACGCACTTATCTGGTAACGTGTACCACCAACCGCCGCCTCACTCCACTCGATTACGACCGTAACGTGTTCCACCTCGAGTTCAACACGGAAGGGACAGGTCTCAAGTATGCCATTGGAGAAGCGCTTGGGATACACGGATGGAACGATGCAGATGAAGTGTTGGACTTCTGTGCATGGTACGGCGTTGATCCCGATCGGGTGGTCACCATCCCTGCGCATGGTGGGGAAAAGATGCACAGCCGCACCGTATTCCAGGCTCTTCAACAGCAGATCGACCTTTTCGGGGAACCGCCGAAGTCATTCTATACCAACCTCGCACCATATGCTATCAGGCCCGCAGATAAATTTTCCTTGCAATTTGTTGGTTCTCCAGAAGGCTCGTCGATGTTCAAGAAGCTCAACGAAAAGGACACAATTACTTTCGCACAGGTCCTTCGGCGATATCCCAGTGCCAAACCAGGCATCGAGACGCTCTGTGAGATGATTGGTGACACCAAGCCTAGGCACTACAGTATAGCAAGTGCACAGAGCGTCGTCGGGGACCGCGTCGACCTGTTGGTCGTCACAGTTGAGTGGGCAGCCCTGAATGGTGAATATTTTGTTACTTTGTCATTGAAAGGCACTGAATAGATGGTCAGGGAATCGTCGCTATGGTCAATGTACTAGATATTTGGCTGGCCTCAAGACTGGGCAAAAAGTGACGGTGTCCATCAAGCCCAGTGTCATGAAGGTGCGGGCACTCTGACATTTTCTTTTTTCCACTCCTGATGCACGCAATAGTTACCTCCAGATAACCGCCAACCTATCATCATGGCTGGTCTCGGCACTGGTGCTGCACCGTTCCGTGCTTTTCTCCAACACCGTGCATGGCTCTCTCAACATGGCATCGAAGTCGGCCCCACGTATTACTATTTCGGTTCTCGTCACCAACACCAGGAATTCCTTTATGGCGAGGAGATAGAGGCTTACATTCTCGACGAGATCATTACGAAGGCCGGACTGGCATTTTCCCGTGATGGCCCCAAGAAGGTCTATATCCAACACAAGATGTTGGAGGACGCCGTATCGCTGGCGGATATGCTGAAAAATAAGGACGGTGTGTTCTATCTGTGTGGGCCCACTTGGCCCGTGCCAGACGTCTACGAGGCCCTGGTGGGTGCATTGGTGAAGAATGAAAACATGACAAGGGGATCGGCGGGCGAGTTTATCGAGTCCTTGAAGGAGGAGGAACGTTATGTGCTCGAGGTAAACGTCACCAGTGTTGGGCTTGTGGCGAAGTACTCACGTCTGCTGGACAGGTTTATTGAACCACGTCACCAACTCTCGGAAACATGCTTTGAGAGACATTCTTTAGCTGGTGTATCGGTGAAAGAAAGTGTAGAAGAAATCCATTGTTCAACTGTTGGTGCATCTCTCTGTTGTTCTGTTGAGTGTCGCAGTGTGCACCGTTTGTTAGCATGCAAGGGCATTCAAGTTATGGAGGAATTACTCGGATCTAATATTATGACACTATCACACAAAAGTTACCGGATATTATATGTAGCAGCTGAAAACATGGTCTGGGTTTCGGTCAACTCATCATGTTTGGAATCAAGAGACTTTTTCTTCTGGTATTTCAACCATCATAAGCCCTAGTGTCGTACTTTTACGGGCGAAGATGCTGCTCTCGAGTAATTGCGTATCAATCTCTTGCTCCACCAATCCCGCATCATTAGCAACAAGAGGGTTTTGTGCATGGGTGACGTGCAAAAAAGAGATGACGAGCAAAGTACTACTAATAGCATGGATCATAGTCCCCGCGATATACTAGCCACCCCCACCACCCGACCAACGAGAAGATGACAACACCCGCAAGACCAACGATGGCCCCCATTGCGATCTGCCCGGCTTGGCTGAGTTGTGGGCCACTGCAGCCCTGTTGGTATGCTGCATCACATGGCATACCCTGCGGCTGTTTGGACTGATAGGCACCGGCTTGCAAAGATGTATAATATGGATCCGAAGTATCGTTGAGGATGTGCATAGCAGCAAGGGTCAACATAGGTGCGTTATAATCCAGGGCGGGCTGGAAAGTAGATGAGCGTTGAACCAATAACCAGTCTCTACCAACCGACCTCGGTCTCGGGCCAATCACTACGGATGTCGAAGTAACGGTCGAACTTGTCCGGTCCACCGACAACAGCGCCATATAATATATAAGCCTCTTGAGGAGGATCATTGTTGATATCACTAATATTATTGCCACCGCTCGCCATCGCCGAGTGCGGGTTCTGCGGTGAATTGGGGTTGACACCGACGATGTACGGAACTGCGAACGGTGTGATGATGTCAAGAACAGAGTATCTACGTGGCCTGAACACAACACCTACCGGACATAGGGTTATTGCCAAGAGCATACTTTACCTGGCTCTTTGCAAAGTTCTGAGAGTTCCACAATCAATCCCAGAAAAACGCAAAGGCAATGAATATTTACATAGTAGTCTTGCTTCTTCGCCTGTGTCGAGGCAAGAGGGACGTATCGGTTCAGAAGCATAGCCGAGTTGAGTGCAGGATTGAGGCTAGCATCGTTGGAGTCTCCTGGATAGTACAGGAGACCACCTATCGATTGATGAGATGCCAGTCCTAGCGTAAATCAAGACACTATACCAGTAGTAGTATACCCGTCTCCACCTCCGTATACAATTCCATCGAAGTACGTCTCAGCCTGTTCCTGCCAAGTGGAAATGTTGCCGAAAGTAGGATTCGCTTGCGCAATCTGTGCAAATAATACAGGAATTCCAGGGGTTTTCGTATCCCAGTTGAAAACACCTCGGTAGCCAGCGAGACTGTACTGTGAGTAGTAAGATTGTGCCTGTTCATACAGTGAAGAGGTGTTTGTTGCCCAAGAAAGGAATAGCGCTGCTATAGCAAGTTCGTCGCCAAATCCTGAGGATGGGTACGCATCGCCCACTTCGGGGACAGAGTTTTGGTACTCGGTCTGGCGAATACTCGCAGCGAAAGTATACAGTGCTTGTGCGTGTTGTAAAAGCAGCGATGCATACGTAGAATTTTGAAGTGTTGCTGGTCCCGAGTAGGAATTGGAGAAGACGCGGTTCTGGTAGAGATTAGAGCAAGCTGCAAAAGCTGCTGCCGCACCAGCGGCAGCATCGGTTCCGGGGCTACAAAAAGTCAGGAGGAATGGAGAGCCAAATCTCTGCATAAAACTTTACCTAGTGGCATTGATTTGATATGATATTCGTGGGCCAGGTATGGTCTGGTCACCTCCCCAGTAGTTGTTGTCTGTATTAACTAGATATTTCAATGAGTAGGTAATGAAAATAGGGCAAGGAGATAAACAACACCATCGGAGATCTGAACGAAAAGAGTGTTGTTTGTTGGATGTGCCTTAGAAAGTATAAACTGGGGGTCCTCAAGAAAGATGAGGATGGCTGGCTTACTTTCATGAGCCAATCTAGGCCCCATCGTAACATGGCGTCGAGGTACGGCGTTTGGTTTGCTAAGTCATAGCCTGCGCCAAGGACTGTGCAGTTGAGGCAACCATCGCAGAGACCCAAGTCTCACCTTTGCCAAAATCTGTTGCTCCCCAACATACCGACATGAGTGTGAAAGACTAGCCAAAGATGAATAAGGGATCAATGCCGGGCGGAAAGACGCTAACCAAGGGGAATGTACATTTGATGTAATCTGTAAGACAAATCAGGAGATGTTGTCTCTCGTGACGTGTGATTTGGACAGTACCTCCTGCATCGTAATACCCGCCTGTCAGGTCGAGATGAACATCTTGGCCATCAGATAGGGCACTGTCGTTTCTCCACTTGACGCGGTTGGTCGCGGGGAGGGTACCACTACGTTGCGCTTCGTAAAAATAGAGAAGATCGCCAAGGAGCGATGACCACTGGGAATTTGGGATGACACCACCCGAAGTGGAGACAGCTCCGGTGGAAGCATTTGGGGGCATGAAAGGAGGCTCCGGGAGGGGTAGCTGGGCAAATGCATGGGCAGCGAGGAGGAGAAGTGGAGAAAGCGACCACTGCATGCCAGGAACTTGGTGATCGTCGAGATCGAACCATGCGATCACGTGGTCAACCAGACATAGTCACGAGAAAATGATGTCATCCAATACCCGGCTCCGTTCCGGGAAAGCGGCCCGAGGGATCGTCTGAAGAGTCTATATAAACTTGAGGACCGCATGAAGGCCCTCTCCATCGATGGCGCCAATAAAAACGTGTGTCCTCGGTGTTGGCCTCGCAGGTCTAACCTTTCACATCCCCTTTATACTTGCTCTTCCTGATCTATTCACTCTTCATGCTGTGTTGGAACGTAACCCGCAATCCCCTGGAGGTAAAGTCAAGGAACGTTTCGGTGTCGAGACAAAGATATACAGGACGATAGAAGATGTGGTTGGTGACAATGAAATCGAGCTCGTGATCGTTGGCACCCCCAATCACACTCACTATTCCCTGGCGAAGGCTGCCCTGGAAGCTGGAAAACACGGTATATATCTCTTCGTGGCTGTTCCCAGAGTCTCTGACATCGTAACAGTCCTTGTTGACAAACCCATCACGGAAACCGTGACCCAAGCCAGGGAGCTTGATGCAATAGCAAAGTCAAAGGGACTTGTCCTGTATGGATACCAGAACAGGCGGTGGGATTCCGATCACATTGCTCTTAAACGGCTCTTAGCACTTCCCCCTTCGTCTCCACAACATCTGGGAAATCTCCTAGAATTCGAATCACAGTGAGCACTATGCCAGAGCGCCAGCGGCTAGGTCACTGACATATGAATTTCAGCTATGATCGATACCGCCCGGGTATTAGGGCATCCTGGAAGGATAATGCTGGTGCTGTTTATGATCTTGGATCGCACCTTTTGGATCAAGCTCTAAAGCTCTTCGGCCGACCAGCCAAGATCACTGCGTTCATCCAGAACATACGCGGTGTCACTAAATCCGAAGTCGACGATATCGTGCGCACAATCTCAGTACTCTTTCCTGGGAATACATCTTAAGTGGGTATGCAACCACAGTTCACGATTTACCTACACTACAACGTCGGAAGTCCCTTCCCCAACCCGTTCACCGTGCTGCTTCGTTCCCATATCCTATCCGCGAGGGCGCCGCAGCTACGCTACGTGGTTCGCGGAACCAAAGGAGTATTCACAAAGTATGGCCTGGATACGCAAGAAGAACAACTCAAGGCTATGCCCAATGTGAATAGCATTTTTGCATCCGCATACGGGCAAGAACCCCAGGAAATCTACGGCACTGTCGAAAACATCGCGCCGGACAACACGACCATCACCAAATCCATGTAAGAGAATGTTGTCTCGCTACAGTGTACTAGAATTGACTGTATCTAAGCTGGCCTTCGGAAGCCCCAGGGCAATATGTTGGATTATTTAGAAACCTGGCGGCAGCTGTCCGATACCACGAGGAGTTGGAGGTCAAATGGGCAGAAACTACACAGGTCATAGAGATGATCGAGCTAGCATACAAGAGCTCTGAAGAAAGTCGTACGCTAGAAGTTCCTGAGCAGTAGTCAAGTTGTATGATAGGAAGTTGACCATGATCATGCACGTGACCTCCACGTATACAGAGACTGCTTGCTCGTTGTCATCGACGGTCACCACCATGTCCGTCCCCACTGTGGTCATCCACGTTGAGCTGCCCGCATATTCAAACTCTTTCCACATCCAAGTACCAGAAAGTGCGACCGTACTAGACGTTAAACAAGCCATATCCTGCGAGTGCATCGGACATCCTCGGCCAGAGGGTCAGCGCGTGATATGGAGAGGTCGGTGCTTGGATGATCAGGAGAAAATAAGCGAACTATGGCCGGTAAGAAGAGCATTGGTGGCCCCGTCAGAGTCCTCACATCCACTCCGTTTAGAGCCAAGACGACCAACGTACCGTCCATCTGTCTGTGCGACCATCAGCTTGGATGAGTGATCTACCAAGCGCCGGTACTACCACATTGCCACCTAATCCAGCCAGAGAGAGTTCTTCCATGGGGTCCCAACAGCGTTCCACTCCCCCGGATGACAGTCTCGCATTCATTCGCTTCAAGCACTCGCAGGCACTCTGTTTACTTTCCAACTCCAAGTTGGCCGCTCCCAGTCCACCAGAGGACGTGAATGTCAAGCGGAGTGAGGCGAAGCTTACACTCCAGCGGTTAGGATATACTTGGCCAGATATCTTGGACGCCACCCCTCCGTTGGCGAGTACTCCCTCTGCCAATACCCTCGACTACGAGATTGTCACCTTCGAGTGCGAGCATTCCATTGTGATAGGTCTCTTTGTCCTAATTATGCTTACAGTCGCAGAGCATATCTCTCCCTTCTTTCCCCGAGGGGTACACCCTCTCCCTCGCAGGTGCATGCTCTCAATGTCCTCACGTATACTTTCTCTATCCTCTCTTTGCCATCACCACCACCACCGACGCCCACTCCCTCGGTCCCAGATACGTCATCCGTCCCTCCACATGTGAACGACCTTCTCCGAGAGCTCGGTCTTCCGCTTCTTCGAGCAGCGCCAAATGCCAACGTCGATGTCACCGTTCAACCGGATGTCGCAGGAGCACCTCTCATCCCAGAGCATGCCGAAGGAAATGTTCTTAGAGAGATACCCATGCGCGCCCTCCTCGCTCCCTTATTAATGGTCGTTTTTCGAACGGTGCTCCTCCTTTATTTCTTTTCTCCCACACGCAAGCCCATACTAGGATTGTGCCTGATCGCATGGATCATTTACGAGATGTGGACTCATGTTCGCATCGTTATTCTGCGACCATTAGATAGGGCTGGCGGTAACGGAGCGGACGGTGCGCAGGTTAGAGGAGCCGCTGATGTTGCTCCCGTTGTCGCCCCCGTAGCTCAAGACAACGACCGTGTTGGAGACCGGAATCCGCTGCGACCAGGAGGTCGTGCCCCGAACACCGAGCCAACTCGCGACGCTCAACAAGCGCAAGGACCTCCAATACCAACGCAATCAAATAGGATTCTAGATAGCCTCGCCCTTACAAACGTCCATAACGAGAACAAACTACTATGGCCCCTGCAACGGCCCACGACAGTTCCTGAACCGCCAAGTTTCCTCCACAAAGCGACGTCCTTCTTCTCTCTGCTTGTGGTTACCTTGCACCCAGAGGTGTACAATCGGAGAAGAGTTGCCCTTCGTCAGCGAGAAGGTCGGTTGCGTACGGAAATGAACGCCATGGAGCGGGGTGCGGAAGCGAGAAACGGCGAGCAAGAGTCAAGCGAGGAAGAACGAAGGAGAGATGCGTTTAGACAACAGCTCCAGACTCAACACGCCCAACGAGCAGCATGGGTCAAGCGCTATGCTGAACGTGTCAGGCAAGATGATTGGGTAGAGGAGTAGATGAGTATTTAACACCTTCATTTGTACATCTCTCGGGATATTATTTATCATTGGAAGTAATCATCTACTTTGATTGCACGCGATTTGACCGCAATGAACTAGTCTGAATGTGCAGGATATAGTCATCATTCGCTTTCATCCTCATCATCCTCATCCTCGTCTGCGAATTCACTCAATAGAGGTCCACTACCATCGGATCCATTGGCATCGCCAAATTCTCCTACACCTTCACCCTCGTCCTCGTCTTCATCCTCCTCATCCTCGCTTTCTCCTCCTAATTCGACGTCTTCTACACTACCTTCTTCGTCGCCACTCTCTATGGGGGGTTCTATGTTCATCCGATCCCCCTCTTCTTCGCTCTCTCCTTCCACGTATCGAGTTGGCCGCCGGGCATTGGATGGATGGGTAAGGGTGCGACTTTTCGATGCCAATGACGCAGGAGCCGAGGAAGATCGCGTTTCAATTTGGGACAACACCATATCGAGCTTTCCGTTCAAGGACAACAAACTTTCATGTAATGCCAATCGCGTTGTCAATGTAGCATGGAGACCTGCCAATCTGGCTACCAAGTCCGGCATCTAGAATTAGTGAGATCTTCGAAGAAAGGACGCGTAGACAACCCAAACGCACTGTCATGAGATGACCACTGTGTACAGTGAGCGTTGTTTTTATCCAGGAGATTAAAACTGTGCCTCTCTGTGAACTAGCACCTCCGCCACCGCCCTTCATATTCGCAGCTCTTGCGCCTCTTCCTAGTCTCTCCATGCAGGCTAAGAGAAGGGGTAGCGCAAGTTGAGGAGGCAACCGTCTCACGGTATTTCGAATGAGCATGATGTCAGAGTGCGCTAAACATGTCTCCAAAAGCCGTGAGTCAGACGAATGTAAAGCTTGTATGAGTGTCCGTGTAAGCGAATGCGCAGGTACGACATTAGGGGAATCTGGCTGTCTGTCAGGCCTTGAAGACGCGCCAGGCTCCTTGTCGTTGTCTGATTCTGAGTCCTTGTTCCCGGCGTCGGCGCCATTCAAGGCCGACAATCTCTGTCCAAGACTTAGTTCAGCGAGGTCGGCGTCGAGAGTTCCTTCTACTTGGCGAGCTGCGAGATCTTCGAGGGCTTGGTCCTGCCCGAGTTCCGTGCCAGAATGTATGGCCAACGTCGAGGACTCGGCATAGCGGGCATTTTTGGGTGCGATCTGAGATTATGAGACACCCAACGGTGGTTATGGGACTCTGGTGTACTCACTGTAGTCGCGGTGTGATTTTCTATCCGTGTCTCGTCGGTAGCAATGTGGGGCGCAGGGACGGTAGTCTTCCGCACGGATGATTTTGTACGCGGTTTCTTCGGCCTCGGTGCGGCGTCCATTGTAGAGTCTGTAAACCAACCGGCCTGCCCAACGTTTAAAAAAAATGCACTTCGTCAAGGATGAATTGGCGCACTTTCGACAGCTTTGATGGTAGAAAGAATAAAATTGTTTTGATAACACATCCGAGCGTTTGACTTGCCTGATCGGTGACAAATTTGCCGGATCCCACCACAACTCGCTGAACAGTCCAGTCCCGCCAAACTCTGTCCCACTCTTCTAGAGTGCTCAATCTCATCCGCTCGCCTTCTCGGCGGTATCGTTTCACATAACTTGCACTAGTCTTGCAAGTTGATAACCCCTACTTGTCACTCAAATCTCAGCATGAACTACATCCAGGTAAACATGACCCATCGTCTCGCCATGCTTTCGTACTGACATAAACTAGCTAGAGAAACTAGGTACAGACTCCATCTTTGATTCAGATGGCGGTTCCGCTCATTGATCCCGATACAGGTGAGGGCACATACGCTACGGTGTACAAGGTATCGTCCCCGCTCTCGCCGTTGGATCCTCTTCTCACTGCGTTTGACGTAGGGGCGCTCCAGGACCACCAATGAAATCGTCGCTTTGAAGGAGATTCACCTGGATGCGGAGGAAGGCACGCCATCCACTGCCATCCGGGAAATTTCCCTTATGAAGGAGTTGAAGCACGTCAACATCGTGCGCCTTCACGACGTCATACACACGGAGACAAAACTCGTTCTGATATTCGAGTACTGTGACCAAGATCTTAAAAAGTATATGGATCAACACGGCGACCGCGGCGCTCTCGAACCCGCGACGGTTCGAAGCTTCATGTATCAACTCCTTAAGGGCACCTCTTTCTGTCACGAAAACCGTGTATTGCACCGTGATCTCAAGCCCCAGAATCTTCTTATCAATCGCAAAGGGGAGCTCAAACTAGGTGACTTTGGATTGGCACGGGCTTTTGGAGTCCCTGTCAACACGTTCTCGAACGAGGCATGTAGCAGCATTTTTTGCACTTCGGGTTTTTCTTTGAACACCTATTTTAGGTTGTTACCCTGTGGTACCGCGCTCCCGACGTGCTCTTGGGTTCTCGGACATATAACACTTCCATCGATGTTTGGTCGTGCGGATGTATATTTGCAGAAATGATCTCGGGTGTGCCTCTATTCCGTGGTCGCGACAACCAAGATCAGCTCCTCCACATCATGCGGATCATAGGCACCCCGGACGACCGTGTGCTGAGGAAGATAGCCACCGATTCAGTACGTGGTCCCAAGTTACCCCCCGTGTTTATTTTCACCTCATCGCCCGATAGCCGGAAATTACTATCAAGCAATACCCCAAATACCCCAAACTTTCCTTTCAACAAGTTCTCCCAAAAGCGTCGCCTCCGGGTACGTCCTCTGCTTCGAATAAAAAAACCCTCTGTTGACGTGATCCTGATAGCAATCGACCTACTCGAGCGTCTGCTCCAATTTGATCCCAGCAAGCGAATCACCGCCACAGAAGCGTTATCGCACCCCTACTTTACATCTACGGCCAGCCCTGCATATGGTCCATCTCCGACACCTGGGTCAATGCCGCCCCCTCAATTTAATTTCCCCCATCCTCACCCACATGTCCACCATCAGCCACAGCCACAAGTCCCGCAGCAGCAACAACAAACTCAGCAACCACAGCAGATAATAGTTCAACAGCCAGGACAACAACTTGTTCCTCAGCAACCAGGGTACCCCCCTCACCCGCAGTCAATGTTTGTTACACAGGACGCTGCACGTATGCAGGTTCAGGCGCAAGTACAAGCCATGGCGCAAGCACAAGCCCAAGTTGCCCATGCTCATGCTCAGGCTCACGTTAATCCGCAGGGCTACGGAGCTGGCGGGTACCCGGCACAGTATCAGCATCCCAGGTGATCTCTATTCTTGTCGTCCATGTCGTTTTACTTGTCTTGTACTGTTTTCGATGAGTCGATGTGGTGTTGTAGGATGTATAGAACACATTACAGCCAGTTTATAGTTTTCTGAACGTGGGAGAGCGTTTTACCTCCCAAACGTAAAACACAATCGCAGTACCTCTTGGTCTACGACGATGTCAACGTTTGACTCACTTGTCGCCGACTTGACTCGCGACGTGTACCGTGTGCAACCAAAAGATGCTCTCCAGTTCTGTGCCAATTGGTTTCAGTCGCGTTTGGAAGAGCAGCGTACACGTACACGGGACGCGTTGGCTCTCCGTGGACACTCGTCCACACAAGACCAGCTCCCTGCCGATTTCTATGTCGACACTCTCGCCCCCCGCAACGTAACCCCGACACCCGTCTCCCCGTTCTCACACGTCGCTACCTTGCGCCGTGCATCTTCGTTCCACACCACCTTCTCCCACAGCCCTTTTGGCAGACTGAATGTCCCCGGGAATGCATTGCTCTCTGTCGATGCCAACGGTGCTAGCAATGGCATGGGACCACCCACGTTCACGCTTGACGGTCGTGAACTTCCTCCCACCTCTCCCCTCTCCACCGATCCATCCAACTCTTTTGCGCGATATGACGCCACATCCACACCCACTATGTCCAACTCTCTCTCGTTGGGTCCGAGTGACTACCTACAGGCCCCCTCCGCCACTATCTTGGCGCGTCGCACATCCGTTAGCGCAGAGCCGATTGCCGTTGACAGTGGCCACGATGATCCTCTACCTGTTTACCCCAAAACACCTGACCAACTCCGCCGTATCAAAGCGTCCATTGCAAGCAACTTCATATTTCGTGACCTGGATGAGGAACAAGAAACCGGCGTGCTGAAAGCCATGCAGGAGCGTCACGTGAACAAGGATGAAGTGGTCATTCGGCAAGGTGATGTAGGAGAATACTTTTACGTCGTCGAATCTGGTCTTTTTCATTGTTACATTCGCCCCGAACCCTTACCACCTACATGGCTTACGGACAATCCATCCTCGACCACGTCGTCCCAAGCCGACAAGTTCCTGCAGCCTGGTTATCATGCTGTTTATGGACGCAAGGTCATGGAGTGCAAGCCAGGGAACTCGTTTGGGGAGCTTGCCCTGATGTATGGACATCCCCGTGCAGCGACCGTACAAGCTATAGAGCCGTCGACTGTGTGGGCACTGGATCGTACCACGTTCCGAACTATCATTTTGAAGGCAGCGCATAGGCGACGGACCATGTACGAGCACTTTTTGTCCACGGTCCCACTGCTTTCCTCCCTTGAGCCTGGGGAAAGAAGCAAGATCGCGGACGCCCTTGTGAGCAGGGTGTATCCTGACGGAGAAGCAGTTGTCAGCCAAGGCGAGATGGGAGATACCTTTTTCTTCGTCGAGGAGGGAGAAGCCGTTGTCACCAAAAAGCAGGGGGGCGAGGAAGATGAATGGCGCGAGATCGCTGTCGGTCGCCTCAAGAAAGGGGATTACTTTGGAGGTGAGCATTTCGTTGGAGCACTGTGTGTATATCAATGCCAAAGTATATGTGACAGAGCTGTCTTTACTCCGACTCGCGCCGAGAGCTGCGACGGTGAGTGCAGTGCACCGGGCTGACCAGAGCCAGCCCAAGCTCAAAGTTGCGGCGCTGGATGCGCCGTCCTTTACGCGACTCCTTGGACCGCTGAGGGAGATCATGGAGAGAACGGCTGGAGAGAGCTATGGCTTGGTGCCAAGGTCCAGTCGCTGAACCGGATGAGGAGTTTATTGGTGATCTTGTAGCATCTGTTGGTATACCTTGTAGTGAGTTGGTTGGTTGTATCGTATTGTATAGAACGGTTGCTGAGTGTGTTGCGATGCCAACCAGACGAGACTAAAAGTCTGACAGTGTTCCATACCTTCTTCTGTTCCCTTCCCTCACCCCGCGCTCGTTCTCGTCCATGTGCCCACAACTGGCAACAAGTCGCGTTTGAGATAGTCCGTCGATTAGCTTGCAAGTCATTCCTTCTTTCTCGCCCATCAAGCAACGACCTGGCCATGAATCCATCCCGTGGCTTCCACCGTCGTTTTTTCAACAAGAGGCAGGGCCTTGGCGGAGGTGAGTACCTCGAGTCAATTCTCATGTTCGTCCCCTCAGTACATCTTCCATGCGCATAGTCTTGGGGGGTTTACTGTGAGTCCCTACTATCTGACGGGTGAAACGGTCATGCAACTCTCATTTCACTTCAGTAGTGGTAGTTCGACATCCAGTTCCGCGAGCCAGAGCACGACGGTTTCTGCGGCCTCGAAGGGCAGCGATTCCATTGGCCTTAGCGGAATAGTTGGTGGAGTCACCAGTCTCATCGGTGATGTTACAACTGCGGTCTTGCCATCGTCGGGATCTTCCTCCACTACGACATCAAGTACTCCCTGACATCATTCATCTTCTAGTTCGACTGGCTCGACAACCCGTCCGGCTTCTTTAGCAAATACAACTTCCTCGTAAGTCCTTCCCAAGTTTCGTACGGTCTCTGGTTGAGATTATCAGGACTTTGTCGACGACCAGCACCTCGACCACCTCGATCACTCCCACCTCGGCACCTACGCCAACATCATCAGCCTCTGGTACCGTCTACGTCTCATCTGACGGTACTCGCATCGTGTATATTACCAGCACGCTACCGGCTGCGTCTGCGACAGCTACTCCTACCACGTCATTCTTGCAGAATCCATCTCTGGAAGGTGGTATATTTGCGCTTGTCGGTATCGTCGTTCTCATCATCATCATCGTCGCCGTCACGTGGGTTATTCGCAAACGCCGCCGTGATTGTCTCGAGAGAGATACTGCCGCCGCCGTCACCTTTGATCCTGGCGCGACGGACCGCTACGAACGTCAAGAAGAGTCGATCGAAAAGCGCCGACTGAGCGTAAGCTCCTCGGGCCATGGATATAGATACGGGTATGGTGTGGGGCCGGCATATGGGCCTCGGCAAGCGTATCATGGCGCCATGGATTATGGACAGTATCCTGGAGCTGCGTATCCTGCCCATTCTCCGAACCCAGTTCCGTACCAGACACCATCGCCTGCTGCCCCGCAACCCGCCGCACAAGGCGGTGCGAATCTCAAGCGCAAGTTCTCTGATCGCAAACCCGTACCTCCGCTCCTACCTAGCCCCGCACACGATCCTTCCAGTGCCCATGTTTCTATTCCCCCACAGTTTAAACAACAGTGATCTTGCAGGGGGAAAGTGTATGGGCCACTTGGTGCTGGATACGATGAGAACGAATTCGGTGGGCCAAGTGATCTTGAAACCTCGAGCATCTTTTGACGAATATGAAAAGGATGTTGGACAATCCGCGTTTTCATACCCAGATACCTCCTCTTATCTTTTGTCGGTGTTGATACAGCATGCTGGTCCTGATCCCGTGTATCACCGACGATCCCTCGTGCTGTCGAGCGAGATGTTGCCATCTTTTCTTTTCTTTATTTCTATTTTTTTTTTCCAGAAAGGACAGTTTCTGCGTGGTTCTAACATATTTCCATCCTGATTTGCTGTGCGTATCAGTGATGTGATTCGATCATTTGTTCATCTATCCGAATTGAAGTGATTGTCACAGATTCATGTATCGATAGCTTGAATGATGGAAATGTCAATTTCCAATGTACTCCAGGACCCACGTGCGTCAAGTGAAGCGAAAGTCTTTCGAAAATGAGCAAACCAAGGAGAGAGAACACGCCCCTACTTGGACGCGAGAACGACGGCGCGTGTTGCCAGTGTACGTGAGCAAGGGGACGTTGAACACTGACGCGAACCTTCTTGCGCCTTCAATGTCTGCGGAACAGCAGGACGAGTGAAAGAGATGCTTCTTTACACAAACGGGTGTCAAATGGGCCATTAGAAGGTAGTGGACGGAGGTGATCGGGGAATCGGGCGATTTACGGAGCTTTGCTTACTGGAGTCCCGCCGATCGATGACCGCGGAGGTTGAAGATCAGTGGTGACGTCACCCTTGAAAGGTTCATAAATCAGCCCCTCCGATTTGGTGCGCTTCAGCCATGCTCGTTCTTGTCCTCCTCGTACCCCTATTCGTACGTGCCTCCCCTACGATCAACGAGACCGAGATACTACAGTGGCATCTTCCCACTCCCCCATCTTATTGGTCCACAGACATTCAGGACCGTGATCCCAACGTCGCACGTGACCCTGCTCTCATCGCACTCCATGTTCTCTTCATGTCCCTCGCCTTTTTCGTCGCACTCCCCGCTCGTACGCTTCTTCCCATCTCTCCCTCCCAAACTCATATCCTCCAGGAATCGCTCTCCGCTCTGCTAATCATTCCTACCATGGTCTCGCACTCGTCTCGTTCTACGCTCTCTCCGCCCTCGGCTGTGCTACCAGCAGTCTCTACAGAAAACTCACCCCTGACATGTAAGCGATTCCTACCGTAACCTCGTCATCCCCTTCACCCTTCCCTCGTCAGGTACGAAGGCTCGACCCACTCCACCCACGGTTACCTGGTTTTGCTCCTCAGCCTCATCTTATCCGCTGTCGAGATTGCCGCGTTCTTCATTCGTCTATATACTTTCTACAGAGCCCCTTTCAAACTCACTCTGAGCCAATTCTGGCGTTCGGTGGTTTTAGGCCATCCTTCTCCATCAGAGTATTCCGGGCTCGTCCCAGAAGACCCCGAAGAGTACGACGACATCAAACCACCCTCCTCTCACGCACATCGCCACTCTGCCCTCTCCTCTCACGTCGTTTTTGATGCCGAATCTTCAAGGCATTCTGACGACACCCTTCGCGATATCGTAGTAACCCACGTCCCTCTTCCTAAACAACCCTGGTCCCATCGCATCACACAGGCCGCATGTGCTACCCTCGAGAGGTCCCTCGTGTTTGCTGCGTTCGTGATGCTTGCGTCCGGCGTTGTTATCTACACCGGTGGTTGTCGCGACAGTTACATCAACGGCTGCCTCGCCCATCTCATCAGTAAGAAGAGCGATGTTCTGATTTCGTAACGTTTCCCTGATCCTCCCTATCCCAGAGGGTGGAATATTCTGGTGCTATGGCCTCTTTACGTTCGCTCGCTTCTTGGGCTCACATTCGGAGATGGGGTGGGCATGGAACATTTCTCCGATCGGTAACACCATCTCGGCAGAACTCGTGGAATCCACCGTCATCTTTCTCTACGGAGTCACCAACACCTGGATGGAGAGGTTTGGCGCCAAACCGGGCGATCCTTACACAACGAAGCAGATACAGCATATCAGCATTGCAGTACGTAGAACCACTGCACCCCCCCCGTCTGCCCTACTCAATCTCCACTTTTCTCAAGGTCATGTTTTGGTTTGCTGGTCTTGTCGGGATGGGAATGGAGTCTAAGCGTGTTCGGCGTTGGCTGGCAGCATCTTCGACAGTTGTTGTAGGACCAGCACTCAATACCAGCACTACAGAACCACCCAGCTACAGAACCAGCTTCAATCCCTTCCCGGCCCTTGTCATTGGCGTCACAGGCACTGCCATGAGCGCCCATGCACAGGCTTATCTCTTCCAGGTAGAGTCTGGCTGGTGTCCCATTCACCATATCTAATACGCGGACAGGTCCAGATCCATCAATTATGGGGTTGGCTCCTGCTTGGGTTTTCGGTCCTCAGGTGCTTGACGTATTTCTTCCTTTGGCTTGGCCCACCCAACTCCGTCCTCCCTTCTCGGCCGCCGACTGAAGCCCTGGGAAGCTTCTTCCTGGCATGCGGTGGTCTGATGTTCATGTTTAGCACTGAAGAACTTACCCTCGCAGCCATGAGGAAAGGGCGTGATGGTCAGCCTGTTTCTTCTTCCTCGTAATAGTCCTCATCCGTTTTCTTGACAGACATGATGATGTTTCTCAACGTCACAGTTGCGATCACATGCTTCGCATTCTGCTGGACGCTCTGCGTTGTCACATTCAATGGATGGCTCAAGGCTCGGAAAGTGGTGGCTTGATCTCTGACTACGGTTCTTGGCATCACTCAACTTTGTATCTTGTTTTGTACCTTTTGTCATTGCTAGCATGTTGTACTGTTGTATTACTATGTCATGCCTGTCGCCATGGTCGCATGATCAACAAAAGCCCCCATCCATACCCAGAATCCAGACCACCCACAACTTACAAAACCTCGCCAACAACTTGCTCGGCTATCAAAATCCGTGGACCAAAGAACCCGAGCGAGCTGTGCCGCCCCGAGGCAAACACCAAAATAGAACGGTGCACCCTGAGCATTCAAAACCCCGGCATAGGTAATGAAGGACATGGTTGACACTGAAAGCGCGCTCAGGATGGGTCGCGTGTGTTCCCCAAACAACAACGCTGTAGAGCGAATGCCGACCTTGACGTCGTCGGTCTTGTCCTATCGAAAGACGTCGTGAGACGACCGCTAGCGTGAGGGTGCGAACTCACTTGGTGAGCGTAGATACTATCATACACCAACGTCCAACACATCCCTCCCGCATACAGGGGTAAACAGACGCCCCAGTCGACGACACCAGCGACTGCAGACCAGCCGAGGAGCGCTCCCCAATTAAAAGCCAAACCTGATCGTTTCCGGCGCCCGGTGAGCTCGGAAGCCAGCGTTAATCGATCCGAACGTACCAAGGACGGCCTGTGGCCAGTAAGTGATGCGTTTCATGAGCGGGTATACAGCGACGACGGAGAGGGATGCGGCGCCGAGGAGGATACTGTGCGGGAATGCAATCAGAATACATAGATGGATAGACGTAGACGTATAGATAGAAAGGTATACACGGAGGAAACCAAAGGGGGGGGAACCGGGGCGCGCGTACCTGTACGTGTTTAATTGGAGCAAGACGCCCAATCCGACCGTTAGCTGTCCAGCGAGGAAAACGAGCGCTTGACGGCGCGTGATATCGCCACACGCGAGCGGTCGCGTGCGGGTCCTCTCTAATAAAATAAAAAGTCACGAGCGTGGAGAGGCGGACGGAGGATTGGGACTGACCGACTGCCTTGTCGAGATGCTTGTCCCACATGTCGTTGATGGTACAGCCTGCGCCTCGCATCACGAAGGCGCCGAAACCAAATAGACCGAGGTATGTCAGCGAAGTCGTGAGTGGCGCTCCCTGCGCGTAGGATGCCATGGTGATGGACCATGCTGAGTATGCGTATGGCGTATGAACGGAAAAAGAGAAAGAAAGAAAAAAGCACGCGGAACGTACTGCACGGATAGAAGAGCAAGAGTGTCCCGATGGGCTTGTCAACCCTGGTCAGATAGATATACGGTCGTATGCTCGCTGGAAAGCGGTCGACCCATGTCGCCGGAGGGGTAATGTTGGAAGCACAACGAACGAGAGGCTTTGACACGACTGCAGTGCTTGGTCTTGCTGCAATACAAGACTTTGCACTGCGAGAAAGTACCAAGCTTCGTGTGGACCACGACAGCGACTTCGTTCGCAAGGAATTTCGGGCGAGTCTGCTTGCCAGCAAGGCGGACATGTCGCAAAGTGGTGCACACACAGAGGCTTTGGCCTCCGACCCAGGCAGTTACGGCTTCCCATCAACGTCAAAAACAAATACTTAGGAATGGGTGACAGCCAGACAGGACTCTTAAAACATACAGAGTGAACTGGGGGATGAGGGAGTACATGCAGGAAAAATAAGGAGTGGTAGTATGCAAAGGATGCCCGGGAATGATGCAGAAACTAGGGAAAAAACGACGCCAACCGTTCACCACTCTTTCGCGAGCCTGAAACACCATTCCCAGTCTGTCCATTCTGCATGTCAAAATTCGGGCAATGCTTGCGAGAATCAGAAGACGTACCAGCATAGATTCCGCCATCATCGTCGATGACACGACTCTTGACATTGAATGTACCCATGCGAGCGAGAGGGCCCGACGGTGATTCTTCGGGATCAAAGTTCTTGGTGTATGCCTCTCCGCCGGGATGAGGGCCATAAGAACCAAGCATCTGCTCTAATTTGTCCACTAAATATAGGTGAGCGAACGGATCATTTACCAAGCACGTGGGTTCTCACCTTTGAGACCAGCTTTCTTCACGACTTGTATATAACGAACACCCTAATCGCTCCCGTGAGCATATCCACTGCGAGATCTGGGCAAACGAGGACCATACCGAGATGATCGAGTGGTTCACTTTGAACGTGATGCGCACACTGATAAAATGTGAGATGGACGACGACGGGGAGAGAGATGATACACGCTTGTACTCGACACCTTCTTTGATGACAACGGGGTTCTTCCTGATATCCACGAGCTTTGATGGATCTGTGAGGTCGAACACGATCTTCTTGCCTGGAGGAAGCGTGGCCGAGTGGAGTTCGAGGGTCAGGACAGCGACCTGATGGAAACGCGTTGGACACGGGTGCCACCCGATGGACGATGTGAATGAGCGGGCGTTACCTTTGGGAGATTGGGGTCGCCAACGGATGCACCTGCGACGATGCCCAGGCTGGCTTTCCAGCGTGCGAGGCTCTCGTCCTCGGCATCTAGTTTGGCGTATTCTTCGGCGGTCTTTGCAATAGTTGGCTTGTAGCCTGGAAATCGGGATCAGATGGGACTCGTGGTAGCCTGCTCGGCACGGTTGACCTACCCGGAGTGAAGGATGGGTTGAGATCGTCCTGGTCATCGTGCTAGGGGAGTATTTTGGTGAGTTGATGACGGGGAAGTGAAGACGAGGACTGACTGAAGCCATGCTGGGAGAGAGCAAGGGTGGCAAAGAGCGTTGAATCTGCGTTGCTGCTCGTTATCATCGATTTCACACGACTGTTAATCATACAAACCCAGCGCACCGGTTACGAATAAATTGCTATTGCAAAGGAGAAAAAAAACAAGAAACCGAGTCCCAGTACTACATCCTCAAGAAACGAGCGAAAGTGGTATAAACCGTAACGGTACACACATCTATACAGCAGCTGAAAAAGAGTGGACGCCTTGTAAAAAGCACGAACGTGGGGGATCCTAATATTCGTACGCAATGCACGAAGGCGGGTGTGCCCATAAAAACTACTCAAGGGTATCAAACGTTCGATTATGGCCAGGTGACGTCGTGCATGCCCTCTAGCCAAAATCACATCGCTAAGTGCATGCACAACCTGATTTCATGGGGCACACGTACCGCCTTTAAACCAGCATTTTCCTTTGCTCAGGTGGAAGCATTTAGAACCATTCGGGCAAGTATGACCCCAGCAACAGCGGTCGCCGTGTGGGCATTGGATGCCTGGTGGCACATGAGTAAACGCGTCACAGTTCGTCCATCGGGCTCCATACCGTTTTTAAGAAAGTTACAAGGGGCTTTTTTAGCATTGGAAGCCAGAGTCGCCAACTGATCCGGGGTCAGCACGTAGTCGTGCGAGTATTTACAGGTCCCCTGTACGTGTACTTTAGCGTCGGACAAATGTCCAGCAACACTGCATACTTACGCCTTTAGTGCAGGACATCAGGTAAAATTCATTACAAGGCGGAGGAGAATCTGCTTGGGTATGTGTCAGTCCAGTACACCCCCAGAAAGAGACCATCGACGGACGTTTATGAAGCGGCTGTTGTACAAACCAATACAAATTAGTATGACCTTGGGTACCACCAATCATGTACTTGCCAAGTTGGGGTCAATCAACTTGCCAGTCGAGGGTGTTGCTACACTGGGAGGAGAACGTGGTGTTGGCAAACCACCGGTCATGTAAGAGGGACTCAGGCCAATGACATTCAAAGGAGGGGGGTGATGCGTGGTGCTGGAAGGCGGCGTGGCTTGCTGCGTCATGAATACTTTATCGACATATAGGGTGGGCAAGCGGAGGCGCGATTGGTTCGCACAACCACCCGCAGCTTCAAGGAATACCAGTTTGCCCACCAAGCCATCACTCTGGAGTGTAGCAATTGTCGACGCGTATGCACCATCGGAACCACCTGTATCTGCGTCAATCACTTGTCAATAGTCTGCCACGACGGCGCGCCTCACCAGCAAGGAAGATCTGCTGCGTCTGTGGAAAACGAATGTAGGTTTGCAAATATTCTTTGATCCCAAACTCAACACAGAGAATGCGATACACAGAAAACACGCAACAGACCTGTTATCTTTGTAAATGTGGCATCTTTGCCGTACCCGACATCCACCAATAAGAATCTTGGGGACGCCTGGCTAAAGCCCATTGTAAAAGCCTCCAATTGTTCAGGGGTACATATTTGATGGCGCTCGAGAACGCTGGTGAGTCCTATCCTGTTATAATAAATGGTAATCCAAAAGGACAGCTGGCCCAAAATATGGATGTCTTGGCTGGTTAAATAGTCGGCAACCACCTTGGTCAGCTGCTGAGCAGCCTGGCGACCACCTTCATGCCCTTGCCTGAGGAGGGACTCGGTAAATACAAAGGCATCACCGTCGACGACGCAGAGAACTAATAGGCTCTGGCTCTGTTCGGCGGTGGTGATGAGACCGATTTGTCAACGTGTTACGAGAAAAAAAAACCGACCATCAGGGACTCCATAGATGCAATCTGACTGTTAAGCGAGACGAGCCTTCCTTTATGAGCTTTTGCCTCTCGGTCCGCCCCTTCTAGCGCTGTAGCGTGAGCTTGCTTCCATACTGCTACCTCAACTTCCAGCTCTGCCAGACGGTTCTCCAGGTCAACGTTTCGTTTAATTGTGGTCGAGGAGAGGGCTGTCGAGACGGGTCAGCATGCCCGAAGCTGAGTTCGACGTGCGAAACATACTCAACAATCGTGTGATCGTCTCATCCCTTGCAAGGAGAAAACGAGACCGTCCAATCAAGCCCTGTAGCACAATGCTTAGGATCTACTACACTTACCAAGCCTGTTGGCTGACCTCAGTGACCTGGGGAGTTGCCATAATAAAGGCATGCAGGGGGGGAAAGAAAATGGCGGGCAAAAGCAGGACGGGGCTTTTTAAAGAATGGAAGCCAGAACGATGACCAGCGTCTATGAGTAGTTAATCAGGCTAGATCGCGGGGTTTTGGCGGCCGATAAGGGAAGCATCTCGAGCTCGGGCTAGCGAAGGTTTCAGTAAAGACTCAGACCGAGTCACGCGAACCTGTTAGTCAGTTCGCCTCGAGTACGTCAACGGAACATTCCATCAGTGTTGACGTGTTCATTAAGCTCGCCGCGTTCGGACCCTGAGAAAATAAAAACAAAAACGAAAAAATCTGGTCAAGTTCATATATGTACAAATGGCTTGGCACGCGGGCAAAGATCTCGACAACATTATTTAATTGCCCTCGACAAACGAACGGTTATGAGTTGTTCGGTAGCCGGTGCATTCCAGCTATACAAGGTCTTAGTGAGAGAGCTGTTCCATGACATAATCGAGTACCAACCAGCTTGAAATTTGCATATCCCCAGTTTGAGATAGTAACATGTGGTTCCTTGGGGGCATACGTGTCCATACACACAAGCATCACCAAACGTACAGATTTCACCTACGAAAACCGATGAGAAGCAAGGAAAGGAACGAATCGAGGAGAGCAAACCCTCGTTAGTGACCCTGCAAGGTGTCTTTCTAGCGTTTTCTTTCAACTCCTGATAGTCTTCTTCTTCAAGTATATAGTCATGAGCGTATTTGCAGTCCGATTCATGTCGGCACTGTGCAAGGTAAAACAGAGTGCAAGGTGCCGGGTTATCTAGCCGTACGTCAGAATTGACAATGAATGACTGGTTGTGGATAAACGAACGCTTCGATAACAGCTGATAAGGGGTCACGAACGGCTCAGTCAATCAGGAGTCAGTCCAAAGCCAGAAACTCAACTACTTTGGGGTTCAGGCGCCGTTGTTTCCCTGGCGACGGCAACCTGCGACTAAACTGAACGAGTTGCGCCGGATGAGCATCATTTACATCTATGGAACCACTGCTGTCGCTGGGTTCATATGGAACGGGATCATTGCGACTGGTTTGGAGCGCTGATTTATAACTTTGAATTGAGTTGCGTCTTGGACTGAAGTTGGGAACATCTGTGGGAGGGTGAGCTGGTGTTATTGATGAATTGGATATTTGGGCATTCGGTGCTGATATCCTGGGACTAATAGTTAGGCCAGGAGGCGGACCAGAAGCAATAGATGTGTAAGACGGCGGAGTGAGTTTGGAAGTGATAAATAAATTCGGGATGCGAAGCTCGGGAAGCATAAGTGCTTTGATGTCGAGGGCGACATCGGAGTAACCAGGCATTAGAACGAGTTTGTCACGGAAACCTTCAGTAATGACGGAACGAAGCACATTGACGTATCCATTGTCATGGGATCCTAGCGAAGAGTTGGGCGGGCGACGATGGAAGGAGAAGAGAAGACGTGTACCTCCAAATAGAATTTTATAGGTCTGGGGAAGGCGAATATTATCTTCGAGATGAACTGCGGTGGAATGTGTGAGAGGTAAGGAAGCGGATGACGTCTGAAAGGAGAAAAAGGCAAGTAACCTTTAATTTTAGCATCAGCGGCCTCCTTGCTACCGCCGACGTCGACGATGAGGAAGCGCTCGGCAGCTTGATTAAACCCGATGATAAAATCGTCAAACTTTTGTTTTGCCGCAGAACACCCGACTCTAGAAAAGGTTTCGAGGAGGCCACGCTTGTTATAAAATAGATAGACCGAGAGGTGGAATTTTTCGCGACCGAGGTCTGAGACGAGGTAGTGGCGTACTCTTTCGGTCAACAGCCTGGCAGCCTCGAGGCCACCTTCTTGGCCATGCGTGATCAAGTCGGGCAAAAATATGGTTCCGTCCCCATCCAAGAGGCAGATGACACGTTTCTCATGTGCCTGGGGACAGGAGTGAGAGTGAGAGTGGGTGGAAGAGGGGGACAGACCTTTAATGCATTGAGTTCTGCGAGGAGGAGGGCGATCTCGTCCGTTTTGCGCTTAACCTCGTCCTGGGAGCTGGTGTAGGCAGCACGGAAAGCACCCAGGCTGGTGGAGAGTTCGTCAATGTGGGCGGTGTATTCGTGCTCTTTGACAAGCAGGGCATCAATTTCGGCTAAATTGGGGTGTCAGCATGAGCGGGGTGACGAGAGGGAGGAGACATACAAGATAGGCGAATGAGAGAATTGCGACTGGGGAGGGAGGGTGAGCGGGGACGATGAGGAAGGGCAAGGACTCACATGGGATGGCCATCCATGATGGGCATAAGCATGAGGTCGATGGCACTGCTGTTAACTTTATGATCGAGAGTTGTAACCCGTGGGAATATATCACGTGTGCGTGCCTCGATCACACACGCGACTGGCCCTCGTCGTTGTCGTCGTCGTCGTCGTCGTCGTCTTGTTCATGTCCCTCTACACCGCTCTCCGCGTCTCCCCCAAAAAGAAACGCGTCCGCTCCGACTCAGACGACGAAGCGACACCAAAGAGACGCAGAGCCGCGTACGCCTCACCCCCCCGCTCTCCCTCACGCTCCTTACCCGCCCACTTGGCCCGACTCGAAAACATACACTCTGCCCTCCAACATGCCCTCTCCCACGCCCTTGCCACATGTGCCGTATCCCCTTCAGAGCACACCGGCACCATTTGCAACGTCCTCAACCACATCTCCGTCGCCACCTACTCTGGCTTGTCAACTAGATTCGGCGAGGAGGATCTCAAGCGTCTTTGCTGGCTCTGGGAGTGGGACCCCACATCCCTCCCTACCCTTGCCGCTCAAGATGACCCCAATCCATTCCTCGTCCCCGCCGTCTCCCCATCCCTAAAGGACTGGACGCGTGGTTCAATGGGCTTCGTCATCAGCCCCACGTCTCATTACTCAAAGACTGCCGGAAAACGCGTCCCTGTATACGGCATCGGTATCGAGGTCGAGATGGACATCGACAAGGGCATGGCTGGCGGCATGGCTGCAGTCGCAAGGTGGACCGCTGACGCAGATAAGCGACGCGCTGAGTTCCGTTCAAAGCTCAAATCTTGGGTCAATGTACTCCTTTCCTCTGTTCTCTACCTCTTCCCCAACTCACCCTTCTTTTCCCAGAACCATTCCGATAACACCCCAATCCCAAATGTGCCCTTGGCAGACGTGCCTCGACTCGCTATTCCAGCCACCCAGCCCTCGTCCCTCACCCGCGTGCTTGCGTCCGCATCTCCAAAGGGTGCAGCCGTCCTTGCGAGCATTCTTCCCTCCAGCCCCTCCTCTCCCTCCAAGTCTCTTTTCAAACCCACTGGGAGAACCGCAACTGCACCTCGCGAATTCCCTGTTCCCTTTCCGATCGCGAAACCCCACTCTAGCGAAGCTTCGCCCTCCGCCTCGCTCCTTCGCACCCCGTCCTCACGACTCAGCCGTGTCGATCCTCTCGCCGGACTCCTCACACCACAGACCCCTGCTCGTAAACGTCTGCAATCCGATGCATACGACGCACTCCCCACAACACCCGTCCACCAGCGTGGCTCCGATGCCCAGACTGCACCATCCACTCCAAGCACCTCTCGACGCCAAGCGTTATATGACCGCGTCCGCCTCAAATCACTGACCTCTACCCCTGCCAAAGCAAAGAGTGCCGAAGTCGCGGGCGGTAAACTTACCAGGGATCAGATTCAGAAACTGGGTCAGGAAGAGATCCGGCGACGTTGCTTGCTTGGCCGTCTCGGTGGTGTTGCTGAAAGTACCTGGATGTAAGTGCAACGCATGGTTATCAGCATTCTACGTGTTAACATCACCAGGTTGTTCTCATCCCCTGTTGGGTCGACCGCAACGCTAACCACTCGTAAGCGCAAGGCTCTCCCTGCCAGCGAGGTCATGGCTGCCGTCGTAAAATCCTCCCCTGTCCCAATGTCGACGTCAGAAGCTTCTGAATCACTGAAATTGCTTACGACGCTCTGCCCGTTCTTCCTCAGACCGCTTGACATTAATGGCGAAGACTGGCTCGAAATGCCTCCTACTGCATCGACATCGGACACCACCGAAGGCTCTGCGAAACAGGATTGCTCGAGTCCGACAAAGTTGTCGGGAAGCAAAATGGACCCTCCCCCTAGCCCTGGATCGAAGCTATTTGGAAGTGGCCCGCCTGCAAGCCCTGGATCCAAAGCACGTCTAAACAGTGGAGAGCAATTGCTTACCCGAAGTCCTCGGAGAGTCAAACGAGAGGCAAGAGGAATCAGGGAAGTCAGAGAGATAATCAGAAGAGAGTTGGACCTTGATGATTGATCAACAGTGCTTTCATTTACTTGTGCTCGTTGGCTATTTGCGATACCTCGTTTTGTTACATTATTGCTTTGTTTTGCGACACCTTTGTAACTCCGATCGGCCTACACTACCTACTCTGCCCCGACCAAAAACTCTGCCCAAACATCATTCAGGTGATATAAAATACCGATATGTCCGCCACGAACAGTCTTGACCTTGGTGTTCTTGTACGTGGCAGCTAGGTACTGCGACCACGCTTCAGGCGCCTCCTTATCCTCAGGACTCGTCACCAGCATAACAAATGGGCGAGAATGCTCCTCGTCCAACGTGTCTGGCCGAAATCCCCAGTCCGAGTGCAGGACAGACCACATGAGCTTAAAACCCTCCCAAGATTTCGCTACGCTGCGCACGGCGATCGTAGCAAACTTCCTCTCCGTTTCACCCTCCGCTATACCCTCTTTCGCCCTCCACTGGGCATACTCCTCCTTCTCTGCCTCGTCCATCTTGTCAAAAAGGAACCTCCGTAAGAACTTCTCCGTGTTGTCGACCGTGGTCACTTCCCTTTCCATCTTGAATTTCGCGAGACGGGCGACCAGATGCTTAAAGGGGAACCACTGGGTGATGGGGCCGACCGCAAAGTAATTGCTCCACGTCATGTGCCTTGCATAGTCTTTTTGATAGCGGAAAGGCGTGAGCGCTGACATGAGCAACACGCCGACGATGCACCGCCCGTATGGGAACTTGTCGTATGGGGCGCCATACAATATCTGGGCCGGTACCGAGCCGAAAGACCCGCCAGCGATGTAGAGTTTGAGGTCTCTTCCATTCTCAGGATAGAGATGGTCAAGGAGCGCAGTTATGTCGCCGGTGATGCAGTCGACATATGGCGTGGATGGGGAAGGGGGGGAAGTGTTCCCCCAGCCGGGGAGCGTGGGACATATATGGTAAATGCTCTTTGACGCAATGATAGGGGAGACCTTGGACGTCTCTCCGATCCCTAAGGCGCCATGGAGGTAAAGGAGAACAGTGGTGCTGGACACGTTGCCAGAAGTGGCGTAGGCCAGCGTGCGATCGCCTGGCAATGTGAGGGTGCTTTCGTGGGTGAAATCGTCCATGCGGTGTGTCGTTTCGCAGTGATTTGTGTTGGTGGAGTGCTCGGTATTTGAGGTGGATGCGGCGCGCAGTCATGCTGCTCCGCAGCGGAGGTGACAAGTTGACATTGAAGAACGCACAGCGTAGTGGTCAATTCACTCGGGCTCAAGTACCCAAGCGTGTCAGGTGATTATGGCGCCGAAGCCTAGTACTTGCCCGCTTAGCTCAGTGGTAGAGCGCGTCACTTGTAATGATGAGGTCGGTTGTTCAATCCAGCCAGTGGGCATCCTTTTTTGCTTCGATGCGTAGCCCGTCAGATGGACAAAATTGTTTCCATTGTTCCCCCTTGTCCGTATGAACTTCCTACACCTATTACAGATTGAGTTCCGTCCGGATCTTCCTCTCATGCTGTGCGCAATCCACGACTTTGCCTTCCCTCCGACTTTGCTCCGCAGCGAATACCGTAAGATGACTTATCAATATCTTTTGGACATCAACGCCAAGAATGGCTTGATCACCCGACCGTACCGCGTCGATGAACGCCCGAATAAGGCCCTGGTCTCCCCCTCCATGACCGCCTCCTTCGTTGGGGGGGTAGTGTGTCGTTTGCTTACCAGTTCGGAAATCGGTCACCGTAAACGTATTCATATCGCCGACTATCTCGCCATGCGTAAAATGAAGGCGTGTTTGCCGTTCACAAATGAGAGACGTATATGCAACCATCGTGAAGGAGGCGGTCGTGCCAGAAGAGAACTCGATATTGACCACCTTTTGACATAGAATTAATGGACCCTGACGACCATGAGAATACGTCAGGACACATACTTGGTGATCGCAAACGTCATTGTCACTTTCGTAGACGCATTTGCCATAGGGACCGTTGTTCAATGCCTCTGTTACGTTCTCAATATCGGGTATGCCATCTACAAGGGTGCTTGCAGGCCAAGAGGTATTTCCTTGGGACACGGGATCCAGGTATACTGCGGGCCAGGTTCTGGGGCTAAGCTCCAGTTATGGTTATGCGTGCGAAAGCATACTTTTCTTTGCGCTGTATGGACATTCATTCTCAATGGGACAGTCGAGGCACCGTGATGCACTCCCAGCGGCCGCCGGTTTCCTGTCTTTCTTGAAATGATGTAGAGATCCGAATGAGGAAACTCTGGTAGGTGTAGCTGGGGACAGCCAGTGACAAAGAATGTCGATATCACTGGACAGCACCGCTAGATGTGAGTGATATCAAAGTGGAAGATGATAGAGATTTACTGGCAGCTCTTGGTCATGAGGGAGAATGAGCTCTCCGCTTCCTTCGCCCAGTTACCCCGGACATACGAATGAGCAAAGTGGAAATAACCGACAGGCTCGACATGCACGGCATTCACGAGCTCCCCTAGCTGGCCGGAACGAACTACATTCGTAATTGCCTTGCTGTATGGCGAGTAACGCAATACTACGCCAACCTCGTCAGCCCTTGGTTGACACGCGTGGCGGATGGTGCGCACCATGACCCATCCCAAATATGATCCCGGCCTCGTTGACTGCCTTCTCCATCTCAAAGAGATGGCGCAAGTTGGTTGCCATCGGTTTCTCGCACAGGATATGATAGCCCTGCTGAGCAAAGGCCAAGACAACATCCTTGTGCATATGGTCCTGTACAGCGACGATGACAGCATCCGCCAGGCGCTTCCCAACGGTCTCGAGCGTCTCCGCGGATGCTTTGAGGAGATCTTGCCACGTATTGAAGATGAGGGTATCGTCGATAGCGTGCGCTTTGGAAAAGAGGGTGCGGGTATTGTAGCGGGGTTCCGCGATCGCTACGATTTTGCATTGATGAGGTTGATCGAGCGCGTAGGCTGCATAGTTCTGCGAATGTTGCTCGCCAGTTCGCTCAGAGTAGATAGCTAGTAGGAGATACGTACTGTTCCGCGCTGCCCACAGCCAATGACTGCGATGGTGATGGGGATCTCGGTCGAGTTCATGCTGGTATCCTTTGGTTTTGCCTTGGAGGAGCTGGTCAGAGCGCCTTGACGTTATGAATCCACGACCGCACTCCTGGCGTTAGAGACACCAAAGACCATACCAACATGTACGAGACGCGAAAAAAATCGTCTGCTAAGACACGCTCGATCCAAGTCAACTGCAAATGACACATGCCTCGTCTCCTACCGCGTCTTCTCAAGGCACTCCAGGAAACACCCCTCACACACCGGGGCTCGAAACACGTCGCGCGCTCGCAAGACATCAGCTCTCGCAAGAGAAATTCATTATATCGACCGATTCCCGTTTCGTTACCGTCTTTTCATCCCGTCGGGCGGACGCGCTCGATTCTGTTTGACCAGAATCCAGTGACGGACAAACAAGTATTCGCAAGGCATAAGCGTCTCCCTCCGAGAGTGCGTCTGGGTCCTCGACCGGTCGTGCATGAAGAGCATGATGTCCCAAGGGAGATGACCACCCAAGAACGCCAATGGTGGTCGAGCCCGTACCGTACGTTCGACCGCTCGTTTTCCCCACTTTGTGCGCTCGTCGCCAATCAGACTCGCCGACAGTCAGGATGTTGGCTACTCCGCTGCGACAATGCACGCTTTCCAAAAGGTATCTACCCAACGGTACGTGTGTATTCTGATGTCGAAATGCTTCTCATCTTGTTTTCATGTACAGATTTTCTCGTAAGACTCGCCGTGCTACGCTTGCCCACAGCGCAAAACACTCGCGAGATTGAGGTCCTCATGCCAGATGGACTCGAACATCCGAAATACAAGCGGCGGAAAGCACGCGTCGCTGTGTACGTATCCTGCTGGAAGGACGCCGTCGAAACCATGAAATCACCAGGTGGCTATCCTAATCCTCTCCTTACTCACTGGCTTACCTGTATGCCCCCGTCGTCAGTCTCACTCCCCCGCTACGGCGCCAACATTTTCTTCTCCAAACACCTTTGTTCTCACATCAGCTATCTCCTGCGTCTCCGCGTTCTCCAAGAACTTGAAGTACTGACTGATGCTCTCAAACGGAATCGAGGCCGAATCGAGTTCGGTGCGGACGCGGACCCCACGATTCTCCGGCGTCTGACACGATCCGAGTTCAAGATCTTGCGCGAGACGGGCATAATACCTTACCCCGATGCAGTCGCAGTCCTCGTCGTTCCTCCCGTCAACCGCGATCCGAGAACCAAATTACGACCTCGACCGTCGCAAGAGCCAGAGGTCCCATCTAGTGAATCTGGCCCCTTTCCAGACCTCATGGACAAGAAAGCACTTCCACCGCTCTCAAGCCTCCACAACGTCAGTGCCCCTGAGGGTGTATTGGAACAGGGGGCAGATCATCCTCTGGAGACACCCTTTTCAACATTCTTACCAAACGCACGCGTTCCCCTTTACAATGGCCTCACCGTGTTCCCTTCTCCACCACACCGTGCCGCGTTCCACAAGTCGCTCGCAGAACTACTAGACGTTGAACGACATTTCCGTGGAGCACGCCTGGCCTCAGAAATGAGGGCCACGAATAAAGAGGGACTTGAGCGTACAAAGGGTGACGCAAAGGGGAGTCACGCGTTTCTTCTCCTGTCAAATGAACAGACGGTGAGACGTGCGGACACGGCCGCGCTCGCGATTGCCTTGTGGAGATTAAGGATGTGGGAGGGTGACGCTTTCGCTGATATGCTCGAAGGTTGGGAGATAGGTAAGGAGTGGAGGATCAAACAATGTAGTCGTCTATGAGAATTTACGCATACACCTATCGACCCACTCGCAGGACGATTGCCAATCGTCCTTCAAAGTATCAACAGTCTTGACGATGGTACTTTATAATGCTGAGTGATACAAATTATTCCACAACCATTGGTACTGGCACATTCTCAATGCCTTTCTTGGAGAGTGTCGACAACACCTCCTTGCCTTCCCAGAACTTGGGGAGTTGGTCACCGGGTACAAACAACCGTTCGACGCCTTCCTCAGTAATGACACACATGCGAATGACACCCCCTGAGGAGCCGTCTCTGGACATCGCAAGTGCGAGAGCTGTGGGCGAAGCAGTGAACATGCCCGGCAGGAGAGCAAAGATGTGCAGACACATACTGTTCCTGACGAATTCGACGGTCTCGTCTCTCCCCCATCCCTCTTGATAAGTAGCATCGCAGTAACCATACACGTACGTTGACCCGGAACCTAGCAGCGATCAAGCCTCGGTCTGAGAAAAAAAGTATGACATCAAAGCCTCCTTCGACGCACCGCCGATGGCCCACGGCTGACGGAAAAGTCCCCCTCCGAGGGGAATGTTGTAGACGCTAGGACCGACCTCACTGTCCCAACCGGCCACTATTATCCCGGCGGACAATTGGTCCTTGTTGTCGTAACACAAGCTCTCAAACACAGCAGCGGCATTTGCAACGGTAGGAGGAACGCCGCGCATCTGCCTATTCTCAGGCACGTGTTACACGGATAAGAACGAGAGCGAGTGGTTCGAACGCACGTTGTCAGTTGACAGTTGTGATGGACAGCGTCAGCTACGGCCTGTGTGTCCGCTGCTGACCCTGATCGACAACAATATATGCGATCGTGAATGTGCGTGAGCTTGTCTGTTACACGATTGGCCTGGATTATCACACAAAGATATCAGGAGAGGAAGGAGAGGAGAGGAGCAGCGACAAACGATGTAGCTTCCAGTCGTTGTGCGACTATCTGCACCAACGACGACGCCTCGGTCGAATTGGACGGCCATGATGGATGTCTGGGGAGTCCGGGTGGATAAAGGAACGTCTGGCAAGTGAATTGCTACGCACACCGAGGTTGACCTCGCCGCTTTTGAGCCTGTCCATGTCGATACGATCCATTGTGAGGAAGGAGTCGAGGGACAAGATGTAGATGTAGTAGATGTAGTTGCGGTGGCTGTTGAGCTGACGCGTCTCCCCTGGACGCGCGTGCAGCGTGCGCACTGTCAGTCTGTGACCAAGACAATTCTCAGCAACGTCCCTTGCGATGGCTTCTCGACAACTGGGCACGCTCTACCGCGAACTACAGCGCGCGTTCGACGCACGCCCGACCGATCTCAAGAGGTGCGGCGCATTGCTTGCCCAGCTCAAGGTAAGTTGCAAGGTCCATCGTCATCCCATGTTGACATCGTTCCCAAACGACACCCAAGATCGGCTTGATACAGACTGGCCTTCTCATTCCAACCGCTGAGACAAACTTTCCAGACTTGGTCGTCGCCCGTAGGTGCTCTCCAGGCTAATCCACGTCTGCCATGTCTTCCCAATCCCCCATACAGGCGACATTCTCGAGATCGGTGCTTTCTGTAGTATACGGGCCAAAGACGTCCCCTCGTTTGACAGATATTTCTCTCAGCTACAGACGTTCTATACCGACTTTAGGTCAGGGTCATCCAGTCACCCGACGCTGTACCAGTCACCTCACTCCCTCCCACAGATCCGTTCTACCCCCTTCGAAACGCGAATTCCCCGTTCGGGGGCTAAACCTCATCCGTCTCCTCACTCAAAACAGAATCGCAGACTTCCACACTACCCTCGAATCCCTCCCTCTTCCTGCCGACGAAATCAGTACTAATCCCTACATTGCTCACCCGGTCAACCTCGAACGGTGGCTCATGGAAGGGAGTTATTCCAAGGTCTGGAATGCAAGAGAAGAGGCTCCCGCGGAAGAGTACAAGTTCTTCGTGGACAGTCTCATGGGAACTATCAGGTACGTTACTGACAAGCTGTGGCGTATGGCGTACGCTCACAGATATGATAGAAATGAGATTGCAAGTTGTGAAGAGTCGGCGTATGAGAGCCTCCCATTGAAGGACGCTGCTACGCTCCTCTTCTTCACTTCTCAGTCTGACCTTTTGAGATTCGCGCAGCAGGTATGTATTTGTCCGAGTTGGCCACTTCGTCAGTACTAAGGTGGAATTCGTAGCGTGGATGGCAAATAGATCTAACCGCAGGTCTCATCAAATTTGCACGCAAGAATGACGAACAGACGGAAATTCCAAAACAGAAGCTCATTGCAGCGAACCTAGTGTACGCACGCGAACTCGAGCAAATCGTGTAGACATCATGTCCAATTAATGGTTTTCTTTTGTGATGGAACTCGGCGATTTATCACCTCGAGCGGTGAAATGGTGATATGTAGAGTGCAAGGTTGAATTCAGTGACGGGTTCCGATATTAAGACACGAGTAGCTACTCGAAATTCTCCAGTGCCTCCTTCGCTTTTCGTTCTGCTTCCGCTAGCAGGTCGGCTGGTACAGGTACATGTAGTCCGTTCGTCTCACTGCATACCCATGACATCTCGAGCTCGAATTCCTTCTCTTTGTTGTCGTCATGGACGAGGTATATTCTGGGATAATATCAGTGACTGGGGGAGGGTGAGGGATAGGAGACACACATTCTGGCGGCTTCCATGACTGCCTCCCGCGTCGAGAGCTCTGAGAATTCAAGTTTCTCTAGTTCAGTCTTGGCCAATTGTCGTCCCTTGCCAATAGCCGCTCCATGGTATCCCTGATCGACACATCGGCATATGCGAGCACTGCAGTAGGGAGAGAACAAACCAAGCAGACGCCGCTAGGCTCGGCAACGTAAAGCGATGGACCGGTCTTGTCGACCCCCGCGAAGATGGTACTGATACCAAACGGCCGGACAGACGAGTAGAGCGTATACATTTGTGCATAGTGCGCCAGGCGATCCGAAATGTACTATGGAAAACATGGATTTCTTCCTCAGAGGAATGTGTACGGTGTGACGACCCCATGCATACCTTGACGGTTGGTTGTTCTCTCATGCTATTGCGAATGTTTGCGCATTCGTCGCGTGCCCTGTTCGAGATATTGCGGCCGTCCGCGAGTAGCCCTGCTGTAGCCTAGATACAATGGGTCCAGGAAGAAAAAGAGAGGAAAGAGGGAGGGGTTTTACCATGCCAATATGTCTATCTATCGTTTGGATGCGTCGATTGGCTTCCGGGACGAGCAGCTTTGAGTGGATGAGTTTCTCTACGGCAAGGACGATACCGTCTTTGACTCGGAGGCCGATCGCGGTGCTAAATAACACGATTTGTGAGTATGATCAGTGGGGACGGACAGACACATACCCCGAGTTCTCGACGGCCTTGTTAGCATACTCGACCTGGATGGCATACGTCTAAGCTGGAAGGGGGACTTCGGATGATGGCGCACCTGGAAGATCCGACCGTCTGGAGAGTAAGTACTCGCTGAAAGATCGTAGCCTGTGCCGATGGAAGTCATCGTGGTTAGTGAGAGCAAGCCCGATGGCAGAGCTTCGTACGCGCGTACAGTCGCGCCCGTGAGAAAGATGAGCCGAACCAAGCTGGACGCGACACCGAGCTGGCCCGCCATGCTCATCGTCCTCCTCGACCACGACCACGTTCTTGCCCCTAAATGGATACAGCAGACGCCATCGCACACGACGACTGGCACACCTTGCTCGACGCCCATCCTATCTTCCATTTCCCAGCCCATTCCCAGTCGGGGCGAGGAGAGTCCGTTACGGAGCAACCCGTCGAGCTCTCGACCAGTACGCTCTTCGCCTCCGCTCAAGACAGCCATTCGGATCATGGTTATGTCCTCTCGGGTCGCCGCCAGCTCATGGCTTTGAAAGATGCCGATCTCATCGTTGCCGCGGGTTCAGAACTCAGGATGACGTCCCTTTGGGACACCAAGCTAGGTCGCGAGACAGGCAAGTCATACAAGGTACGTAGAAGCCACACACATAGTCGGGTTAGACATTGAAAAATCAATGCCAGGTTCTTCATGTCCCAAATGTCGACTTTCAAATCCACCAACTCGCACTGAACCCTAGTGGTAAGCTTCTTGCAGTCGCAGGTGCTTATCAAGTCGCGGTAGTTGTTTTGCCTCGTGCCGGTTATACAAAGGTCGTTTCGTCATCTATCGACTGCAAGTACGCATCTTCCTCCCTCGTCATACCTTGCGTTCACCGTCGATGTAGGGCAGTCCAAGTGGGGCAATTCTATCATGGGACGACATCCTCAGTACCCATTGCCAAGGTTGACTGGCACCCATGGGGAGAGGCAGGATCAACGCTCATGGTCATGACCGTGGATGGAAAATTCAGGTGAGCTATCGTCGATGTTACTCTATTTCGGATGAGTTGACCGCTAAACCTAGGGAGTACGACATTTCGGCTGATTCGGAAGAACCAAAACAGGTGCTCTCCTTCATCCCGGAGAAGAAAACGAGGTCTTTTCTAGCCCAGGATCCCGCGGAACGCGAGGTCACCTCTTTTACTCTCGGGAGAGGGAGGGCTGACTGGGGTCCCTTGACGGTATATGCCTTGACTCGCTCGGGGGATATCTATGCCATTTGTCCCTACATGCCCCGCAATGCGTGAGTGTATTGTGACTGTCTCCTTCGTCATCACACACTTATTGATTACAACCAAATTCAGTTCAATTCCGTCTTCATTTCTCCATGCCCTTGAATGTTTCATAGCCGCGAAGCAAGAATTTGTTTCACAAGACACATCACCGGCTACGTCCAATCTCTCGACACTCTACGACTATCAACATAAATACGTTTCGGCTCTTGTGAAACAGCTTCCTCCAGGCACCGTCTTCCCTGCTGTATCACGCTCTGTACCTATGCATCCTCCCAACACTATCAAAAGCCAGCCTTTGAGACAGGGACCGTTCCTCCTCCAACCCTCTCCACGTGCACTGGAAGGTAGCGAAGGAGGAGACGCAACGGACATTGCTTACATGGCTTTTTCGGATGATGGGGAGGAAGATTATGAGGGGGAGACAGAGAGGCTTGGAATCATTGTTGTGACTTATCAGGATGGGAAGGCAGATGTTTATTTGGATGTCGAGAAAGTCGAAGCTCGATGGGAGAGTAAACAAGTTAGTTTCCGTCTTCTCGTTATTCTATGGAGGATGTTGATTTTTCGTTTTAGGAAAGGGGCAACGAACTACCCATGTTTGCTGTGTATGAGACGGTCGACCTAGGTCTCATCTCCATGCTTAAAACACGGTCATCGTCAACGGAGTCGCTACTGGATCTATTGCAAGCAAACCATCCAGTGATCTTTCTCGACCCAGTTCATGACGATACTATCTATATCTATCACGCCTTTGGCGTTCACTCACTGGAGTTTGGAGATTTGCTTCGCAGTCTAGCGATGGCCCTCCGTGCAGACGACGACGACGGGGCATCCTTGAACAACGCGCTTGAGAAGTCGGTAGGGACACACGTATCCCCGATTCTAAGTACATTTTCCTTTCAACGACGGTAAGCCGAGTGATGAAATCCATCTCTGTGCGTTTCTGATTATTTCTTCCAAGGTGCTCTAATTCGGTGATAGCGCTATGTGTACCCAATGACGTTTACCTCTCGTACAGTATTCTCATACTTAGCTCCGTCTTCAGAATTGCATCATTCCCGTTAAACCTCCGCGCAGTTGCTCCTTCCGATCCCGAGCCATCATTGATCACGGCGCCCACTTCCACAGAGCTCACGGCACCTGCAGCGTTTGTTCCCAACGACCTGCTTACGCCGATGGACGGGCCTCCTGCACATGTCTCGCTGCTCGGTACCGAACCATTCATACCACCGGCTATTCTGACGCGCTGCACCTCGCTTCCGCGACTGTCTTCTGGAGCATCAACGCGCGAATTTATGCTTACGCCAGATACGCTTCGATTCCTTGGGACGCAAGTGACATTGATTACGACACACATAAGGGCGGTGCTACTAGCGCAGAGAAGCGTTGAAGACAGGGTTGAGTTGCAAAAAGCGGAATTTACGAGAATACAGAACAAGTGCGCAGAAATGCTCCGCCTGATTGAACTGCTGAAGGAGAGAGTGAGGGATATGCAAGGGTTGAAAGAGGAAGGAAGGGTGGGGAGAGTGGAGAGGATGAAGGGGAAGCATAAGGAGTTGATGAGGAAGGCTGACAGGATTTTGCAGGCGTTGATGAACGGGGCGTCACCTGAACTGAGTGAATGTGAGATGAAATGGTTCGAGGAGCTGGGAAGGATGAAAGTGGAGGTTATTGGTGCGAGCAAGTTTGACGAAGGATCGTTGAAGGCAAGAACTGTGTTGGTGAGTGACGACGCGTGTTTAGCGAGGGTCGACGCTGACTGTGTTGGTTCAGCTAAAACGAGAATATGAACGCATCATGCCGAGCTTGAAGGATGTTGTAGGAAAAGAAGAGCAAAGAAGGAAACGAGTGTCTGATAATTCGCGATCGCTCGGTGTTTCACAAGCGTTCGAGCTCGGGGAACGGTCCAATATCGAGTACGCCGCGTTCTGGAAGTCACGACGGTCTACTAATCGCTGTCTGACAGAAAAACCAAGATCGCCGAGTTGGAAAAGGAGATCGTAAAGATGGCGTCGCAACTGTCGCTCGGTCTGCCTCCTGTATCTACTAGCTAGGGGTCTGTCCTAATAAGTAAACTCCGATTCAAACACCGACACCGTGATTTCTCGTTTGTCCAAGGAACGCGTCGCAGTGAGAGCATGTTCAAGACGGGCGCGGACACCTCGAAAGACGCATCTTCAAGTCAGCCTTGCACTCGTTTCTTGCTGTTCAGACATGCTCATCTTCCTCTAGCATCCATTCCGAGTCCATTCACACTCAAACCTCCTGCATCAAGTCAGTTGTGGCTGCATTCACATTGCTGCGTGCTCACGAATTTCACAGCAACCTTGGGCACATCACCGCTACCAGCAAGAGATGCCGATAGACCCAAAGATGGTAAGCCGCATGCCCTCGAGACACCAACAGCCCCCTCACCACCCACAGTCGCCCCCGTCATGACTGCAATCTCCGTCCCTCCACCCTCTGCTCTGAGGGGCAAGACGATCGAGGAGATCGTTAACAAGTGGACAGCCGACCTCGACAGCCATGTCCGCGAATTTAACAAGTTTGCCGGTGAGGTCGCAGTGTGGGACCGCGCCTTGATGGAAAACGGGAACAACGTACGTGGCAAGACGGACGACTCGTGATCGAGCCCCCCACTGAATCTCGTGTGCAGCTGGCTGCGATATACAGTCATGTCTTGGCTGTTGAGCGGGAGCAGACGGATATCGAGCAAGCGCTGGATCATATCGAACAGCAACAAAAAGACCTCTTGTCGACGTTGGATGCTTACGAACGGTCTGTCGGTGAAGTCCTCGGTGGTCAAGGAGGCAGCCTTCGCGCACTCGACACGGGTCCTGCAGACACGGAGCGTGATAAAAAGTAAGTCGGCTTTCCTTTTTTTTTTTTGGAGGTCGTGTACTCATGTGTCTTGGCGATTTCCTCGGTACATTAGCTATGTCCTCGCGACCGAGTTGCATTCACATCTCGATGATCTCTCGGGATCTCTCACTCAGATGATCGATTCGGTCAATGCCCTCTCGCTAATGCCGCCTTCCAACGGGTCCTCCCATGGCAGTGAAGACCCAATGGTACAAATTTCGCAGATCCTGAGCAGCCATCTAGAAAGTTTGCAGTGGATCGATGGGGCAGTGCGTGAGGTGGATGGCAAGGTGAACGAGGTGGAGAAAAGGGTGCGCGATGTGGGCGTGAATGGCCACACACTGGGCAGCAGTACAGCTCATAAACAACGGGGTCTCGGCTTGCCTCGATAATCATCATATAATATTCGTCTATATGTATGTCATGGTATGTGCTCGATTGACCGTATGATGAGTCTTGTGCCAAGGATTCCGGTGCGTCGATATGATGCTAGTGTGTCCATCCAACCCAATAAGTGGGGCTCTGCTATCATGAAAATCGTTCAGTTGGTCAGTGTACTTCGTGCGCGCATGCGTTCGCCATAGTTATAAATCCAAATCGGGAATGGAATGCCAAAGACAATGGCGAGCCCTGCGAGGAGCGAATTTCCGGGGCCATAACCCAGCTTGCCATACATCTGTGCTCCGAACAAGGGAAAGACAAATCCAAGGAAAGAGCGGAACACCTAAGAAACACATCAAGACCGTCTCATTCACAATAGAAACCCCGAAGAACCCACGGAAGCGGCTGCCAGCGCACTGGCAGAATACGTAAAGGTATCAACGAGATACAGTTGGATCGGGAGGCTGTGGGTGTTAGAAAACCTGGGACACTAGAAAAAAAAAACGCTCACAACGTCGTCATCAGCCCGAAACCATAGATGGCGGTCCCGATGATAGGCATGATCCAGTGAATTTTCGCTTCAGCTGACCAGCCATACCAGCTTTGAAAGACGAGTTCAGCGCGTGGCGAAACGATGCGAGATTACCTCGCTTACAATAATCCGATAGGAGCAAAGAACGAGCCAAATATCAATGCTGGGATGCGCATCTCGGGCTTTCCTTGTCCTCCGTTTCTCGCTGCTAGCTTAGTGATGGTTGAGTCCAGGACCTAGGCAGAAAGCGAACGCGTACTCGAAGATACATCTTGTCCGACGTCTTGGCACCAAATATAGTGGCTGCAAGGAAACCCACTCCAAGGCCGATGTATGCCAAGCCCGCAAGGCCGACATTGAAGTGATATATCTCGGCAAACAGATCTGAGAGAGAGTCCATGTTAGGGCTAGGCATAGGGACCAGTCAAGACGTACCGCTGAATGTAGCAAACATCAGGTAATAGATACCTGGTCGACGCCGGTATCAGTCTCCTTTGACGACAAGTTTCATTTTGTGACTACTGACCATATATCCTAGACAAAGTTGAGCCAAATCCGCTCACAGGATTGAAAAAGAGTGACTCACAGGGACATGTATAAGCTGAGAATAAAGCAAACGAAGCTGTGGGTGAGAAGGATTACTGGTCGTGTCAGGTTCACCCAGAGATAGGTCCATTTGTCCTGCACTTGGGTGTTTGCAGCCCCCTTCTCTGGATCTGCACCGCGTGCACAAAGTCGCATGCGGATGATAGGTGCATACGTCTCCCTCAGAAGGGGAATCGCGAAGATAGCACCAACGCCACACAGGCCAGCGATCAGGTAAAACACGTATTGGATGCCGACCGTTTGGGCAATAAACCCACCCATGACCGGACCGATTGCTGGGCCTAGACGCAAGCATGAGTCGTGAAAGATGTAGAAAAGGAGTGGGGTTACCGATCAAAGGGCCAATACAATACAACGCCATGGCGGATGCGCGATCATTTTCGGCAAAGAGGTCGCTTATACAACCACCACCACAGGCGATTGGCGCACTCCCGGCAAAGCCAGCTAGATGGCTTCAGCTGGGGTGCGGTGTATGGTCTGAGGTGGTGACGCACCAAGGAAGCGGAAAGCGATAAAAATGTTAGTAGTCGGGGCCAGTGCACATCCCAGGTTGAAACAGAGGAAAAGCAAGTTGCCGATGTGCAAGACCTGATGATGGGTGTGAGGAGAAGTATGTGCGACGAACGCATGAGGGCATACCCAGACGCGACCATACATCTCGGAGAGGGGGCCGAGGAATAGAGGACCGATAGCAAAGGACAGAAGGAAGATACTGAGAGTCAATGCGATAACTGTCGTATTTGTGATGCCGTATTTCAAAGCAAGGTCTGGGAGACCAGGGGCCATCGTAGAACTAGCGAGGGGAGTCACGAATGTGTAGAAGGAGACCTATGGGAATCGATTGAGAGGAGAGAAGTGAAGGAGAGATAAAAAACGGACGAGGGCCGTGGCCGTCCATTTGTTCACGGGAGACCAGTTTCGAGGGTTGTTCGGACTGTGTTGCCATTCGTCTGAGGGGGGAAGGGGGGACTTGGGGAGGTGGGACGACACGACGGAGAGGGTATCGTCTGGTGTCTGTATCATGCTGGTTGAGTGAGAGGGAACTTCGAGGTTGAACATTCGCTTAAGATCGGCCGCTGTGACAGAGCCATAATGACAAGTTCAACTACAATGCCCTAATCAGGAATCTCGATCGTACATAGTGATGACGTCAACTAACGATCACACCACACTGTACCGGCCCGCAACGGCACTCGGATTCCGCATCTCCGCTTGCAATGCCGCAGCCGACGCCTCGATCAGCAGTCGTTTAATTTCCCGCACCGCTTGCTCGACCTGTACACAAACCGTCAGTCCGTCTGTCCGTCTGCCACCCCATGCCAATGCCTCGACGTACTCTGTATTCCTCATTCGACTCGACAAGCAGATGCAGCTTCGGTGGTCCTTCCGGCGGTGGTTCCTTACCAGTCTCATAATAGATCCCTGCGCCCACACACAGTCAGCTGTGAATCAATCCCCGCTTACGCACTTACCCTTATTCGTGACAGAAGCTCCCGTCATATCGATGAGCT
The DNA here is from genome assembly GCA_038093515.1 of Butyriboletus loyo. Taxonomy (NCBI): domain Eukaryota; kingdom Fungi; phylum Basidiomycota; class Agaricomycetes; order Boletales; family Boletaceae; genus Butyriboletus; species Butyriboletus loyo. The sequence continues at coordinate 132,518 of JBBPSI010000048.1, forward strand.
GAAACAAGTCAGCAATCGCTCATGTCCGTGACAGCGGATACATACTTGGACCATCGTCTCCTTATTTGTAACTCGCCATCTTGCTTTTTGAGGGTAGTCGTTGATGGGTATGATTGCGTGAAAGTCCGTCGAGTCCGGGTTCAATTTTCTACCGCCGCTCTCTTCGTGCTGGATCTGTGATTGAAGAACGAGTTTCATCGCTTTCAGCTGCGCGTTCAGCTTGGCCACAACACTGAGTGCTTGTTTCTGAGCTGGTGAATCCTTGCCAGCCCGGTTGGCAGCGTCTTGCGCCATTTTGATCTGCGCTTGTATCTTCTCCTCTTCCTTGGCGTGCGCCAGCCGTCGCGCCGCGGTAGCTCCAGGCATGCCTAGAATACCCTTGGACGAGTCTGGTGCGGGGCCACGTCGGATCTCTACCTTGAAGTTGCCGAAAGTCATGTCGTCACCACCAGTAGTACCAGTCGATGCTTTCTGAGTTTCCTCAGCCTTCTCCTCTTCTGGCTCGCCGTACGCTTTCCGCTCCGCACGATCTTTGGCCTCTCGCTCCTTGTCGAGTCGGTCCAAGCCCTTGCCACCAAAACCAGACCCAGCTACCTGCGCTTTCCCCGACTTGACCTTCTCCAAGAAGCCTGGGCAAACGTCCCCGGTCAACAACATCACACAAAAAGCCAGATAGACATACCGTTCGCAAGTTCTTCAAGTTCTTTCGGCGTCGCTGCATTGCTGGCTTTCAACGCCCGATATATGTCGACCGAGTACCTCTCTTGCTCGGGGGTGATGAACGTGACGCATGTTCCCTTGTTTCCAGCGCGTCCTGTCCTACCGGCACGATGGACATAGTCCTCCATGTGATTGGGAGCATCGAAATTTATGACGAGTTTCAGCTGTTTAACATCCAATCCACGAGCAGCAACGGATGTGGCAATCACGATCGGGACTACCCCTGACTTGAAATCGGCAATGGTCGAGTCGCGGTCTACCTGATCCTTGCCTCCATGCAGAGACATACATAAGTATCCCTTTCGCATGAGGTCACGCAATAAATTATCAGCAGCTTCTTGCCGATCCACAAAGATAAGCGTCCTGCATTCTGGATCCTCGTTGTACATTTGTCCAAGGATTTCCAGCAGTCGGTTGAACTTGGTCTCCTCCGCACGAACTTCCACAAGCTGTTCGATTTCTGCAGCAACAACCGAACGCCCCCCAACAGTGATTTCGAGAGGCTTCTGCAAGATCTTTCGCGCGAGAGAGTCCATTTGTTTCGGGAACGTTGCAGAAAATAGGACGGTTTGACGGTCTGGTCGAATGTTATTGACAATCTTCATCACCTGCGGTTCAAAACCCATGTCAAACATCCTGTCTGCTTCGTCAAGCACGACATAGGTGACCCGTTTCAAGTTCGTTACTCGACCGGAATTAGCTGTCAAAAGGTCTATCATGCGTCCCGGGGTGCAAACAATTATTTCTGCGCCTTTCTTGAGCTCAGCAATCTGATCTTTGATCGGAGAACCGCCGTATGCACAGACAGCCTGCAGGATGATAGCCATCGGTATGGGAAAGAGTGGGGAAGATACACCTGGCGTACCCGCAAGTTCATTACTCTCAAGAATGGTTTGCACTCCCGGTGAATTTGTACAGCAAGCTCGCGCGTGGGGGTCATAACTATGGCCAGAGGTCCTTCCATTTGCTCAAGTGGTCGTTGGTCTTTGATATGTCGGAAGAGAGGGAGAAGGAATGCAATCGTTTTACCAGAACCTGTCTTGGCGACTCCAATGACATCTCTACCTGACATGATCGCAGGTATAGCTTGCGCCTGGATAGCAGTAGGTGCAGTATAGTTAAGTCTTTTGATAACATCCAAGCTGTGCAAGATAAGCCATGGCATACTTGTAATGCAAACAACCGCGTACCAGCTTGCAGGGAGACCAAAGTGGCTCCATTTCGTGACCGGTCGAGGGCAGTCGACACCGCGAATCTTGATACCATCTAACTCGAGTCTTAAGAGATCAGCTTCTTCGTCTGTCATGGCGGCAATGTCTGGCGGAGGAATATAAAATTCCTTCCTGAAAGGGTCGTACTTTACGCGGGAGTGGTCGACGGCCGCGATGTCCTTCTTCCTCGCTTTCTTGGCAGCCAGAGCAAGAATGTCCTCCGGATTCAATTCGGTAGCATCAAGTTCATCCTCGACAACCAGTTCCACGACATCTTCACTACCCTCTTCAGCCATGCGGTCGTCAAGCCGAACGCGAGAGAAGCCGTTGCTGCCGTTCATTTTCAGCATGTCTTCCTCGTTGACTTTCTTCACCTCCTCTTTGACATTACTCATGAAGGCATCAAGAGGGTCTACGTCCTCGTCTTCTTCCATAGTATCGGCAACCTTGTTCTTTAGTGCCTGGTCCATTCGATTTGCTTCCTCGTCGTCGTCGTCTACTTCCAGATCACCGACACTGGCCTCTCCGTCAGCCATGGTCATATCGACAGCAGGCATGTCACCGAGAGTTTCTAGCTTGCGCTTAGTCTCCACAGAGTCATCCATCACAGCCGCAGCTGCTTTTGACGCTCTCAATACTTCTGGCTTCAACGGAAGGCCTTTCAGGCCAAGACCAGTTAACGCTGCACGGTTGAGCGACGTCCCGGGTTTCGCGGGCGTTGGGGCTGGAGGTGCTGCAGGGCAAGATCAAGTGATGTGAAATCCCACCAAAGCAAACGACGCGGCGTGAATAAGACTAACCTGGTGCAGACTTGCCAGCAAGGGCCATTGCCTTTGCTTTCGCTTCGTCAAGAGCTTTCTTGGCTTCCCGCTCCTTCTTCCAAGCCTCGAGTTTTGCTCGCTTAGCCTTCAATTTTTCGTCCTCTGGTGCTGGAGGTGCGAGTGTAGCCTCGGGAGTGGACTTTGTTGTAACCGGCGAAAGAGGGCGGCGATCACGATCTCTACGGTCAGGTGAGCGAGAGGACCGCCTGTCGTCACGACGGTCATCTCTTCTATCACCCCGATGCCCGTCTCTCCGTCGGTCATCACGGTAGCGGTCGTCACGGTAGCGTTCTCTTTCCCTGTCCCTGTCCCTTGCCCTATCTCTATCTCTGTCTCTGTCTCTATCTCTTTCCCTGTCTCGGTCCCGGTCTCTCTCCCTCTCGTCGTCGTATCTCCTGCTAGGTCTTTGGGTATTTCGCCTAGTCGGCGAAGGGGACCGAGGTGAACGGTGAGAAGGTCTTACCCTTTTGTTTGCGCTGTCTGGAGAATATGATCTCTCCCTACGTGCCATGGATACGAAAAAAGAGTAGAATGCGGAGAGACTGTGGTGGGTGGCACTTGAAAAGGTGTTTGTTTAGTTCTGTTAAAATCGCAAGTCCTTGACTAAGCTCTCGCATTACGTAAATACAAAGGGTCACCTCGATCGTTTGTTAGCCTTTCCCCCATGGCGAGGAATATTCTGGATCCAGCTGCACTCACGACGCAGCTCGTCGACCTCCTTCCACCATCGAACAAACGTCTCTCTAATTCTTACGATGGACTGGCAGCTCTCGTCCATACGATATTCTCTACGCTTGGGTTCCGTCTGATTGCGATTGACGACACATCGTCGGCGAGAACCTTCCAAAATAATGTCTTACCTCAAGACTGGAATACAAGGGGACTCACAGACCATACTTTGAGATATAGACACGAGCAGAGCAGTCTTGAGTTTCTTGTGAAAATCGTAAGACTCGGCCAGCGGACTCTGATCAACGCCATCGCCCTTGAAGTACGCCGTTGTCACCCCCGTATGTATCCTGCTTGACATTTCTTCAGAGCGACAAGTCCGCATCGTTGGATGTATCTACCAATGACTTTACATCGTCCTCGTTCTATCCCTATGATGCTTCCAGGCCGGACACACAGCCCCTTGTCCACGGCTTCATATCCTCGAATCGGATCGCGGATTTTGTGTCACAGCTGAAGCTCAAAATTGTACAGAAACTCGTACCAGGACTGAGGAAGGAAGGATATACGGAAGAGACCGAAGAGGCCTCCGCAAGTGCGGCACCTGCTAATCCCCCACAGGCTGCTGGTCCCCCTCGTCCAAGACCCGTCACACCTCCTTTCCCCGAGGACATTCCCGTTCATTTACCTCCCAACCGACGCCCGTACAATCCGCTAGAGATTGGAAGAAGGGATCTAGATCCCTTCGGAGCTAATACATTTACGCCTCCCTCCTTGTTTCCGCCTCGCGGAGGAGATGGAATGTTTGTCGGTCTCGACCATCCCATTTTTGGTTCTCGGGGACGCATATCGGATGACCACAGGGGCCCATGGGGCGGCGACGGGTACCTACCTCCCTTAGGGGCACCTCCCGGGGCCCGTTTCGATCCTATAGGACCAGACCCTAACCACCCATGGAGACCCACCTTTGGTGGAAGGCCGCGTGGGGGAGGGCCTAACACACAAGAACCCGACAATGATGAATTCATGCCCCCCGGAGCGGTACGCATCCGCTACCCTCTGCTCTACCCAACGCTAAATAAACTTTTTTTTTCTCAGGGCGATATGTACATGTAAACGCTTTGTTCTGCGACGAAGATTAGGAAGGGAAAGTTGTACTTTTGAAAGTCAAATTGTACCGTGTCCTGTACTCTTGGCCGGGTAGTTTTTTCCACGAATCCGAAACTCGTTGGCATTTGGGTTGTGCATGGTTCAGACCGAAAGTGGCAACGTCAGCTTGGTATAAAGGGCCCGTCATTCGGCAGTCCAATACCCTGATATTCCGCTCCAACACCGTTCGCAACATTAACATGGGTCCTATGAGAGCTAGCAGCCCGCAGTCTCCGACCTCTCCAACCCGCATCAAAAAAACAACAACACTACCACCGGGCTTCAGGGCGACACCCAAGCCAAAGCCCAAAGCCATCCCAGACATGTCCGCGAGGGAGTTGCACGACCAGCTCGATCGCAACAAAAGACTACTTTCTTCATCGTATGTCTATTTATCTGCATGCGACCCCCACCCTCGTTCCCGTTTGACTTTGACTCACTTCTGAGGGTGCCTTTGGACTGACTGTACATGTTCCCCGACGGTTTTAGGATCGTCTCTACTTCTGCCCTCGTACAACGGCTCTCGGTCGACCAGACAGCCATAGAAGCTCGACTGCTAGAGCTCGAAGGCATCGAAGAAATTCGCAACGGTCTCAAGAATGCGAACATCAACTCCGATGAGACGATGCATGTCGACGTACAACCCGAACCTCGTGTCATCGATGCTAAACGACGGGCATTGTCTCGATATGTATGTCCACATGACAGCTGGCACAACTTGATTTTCAGTGACTCATGTTCCGTGATGTCAGGCTCCGCTAGCATCCAACAATGCGAACCACCAGGTTGGATCCCTCAGTCTGCAAGAGGCAGTGGAGCTGGAACAGCGTGCACATGTCATCGACTTGGAGAGGCAACAGCGCTCAGATGACCGGAGAAGACGCATCGGCTTGCCGGCCAGAGGGGAAATACTATCCCGACAGGAGATGGATGCTCGTATATGGGCTTTCATGTCGGTATTCGTTTGCATTTATTCTCGAAAATTCAGTCTGAAGAGATCTGTAGGAACTATAAACCAACTGGCTCTGACCTTGAAGATATGGACGAGGATGACGAGGATGACGAAGATCCCTCGGCTTGGTTTGAGGACGATCAAGACGACGGGATCAAGGGTCAAGACATCATCCGCCCAGACACGGAAGACTTGTCAAATGTCATACGAGTGGACGAGAGTCGCATACGTTACAGTACCTTCTACGAACCGCGAGACGATGATTGATGGTAGCATGTATACTAATGTATCCACAGTTTGTATTGCATGTTTATGTACAGGTTGTAATCGGTGGGAGTGCGCATGACGAGAAACCACCTTGAAGGTATCAGTGTCGTCCCCACATTTACCCAGTCATCATCATCAGCGTGTATGAACTGGACAGCTGCGACCACGCTGCAACCAAGATGACAAGCATGCTGGGAAACAACATGAATTGCGTTCTCTTGGCAGGGCACAAGTAGTTCTTACCATTGTGGAAGCTACAGAAGCAGCTCAGTCGTGCAACTACAGAGCCTTGTGTAAATTCTTCCAGGCAAATGACACCTAGATGACATGAGTGAGAAACCAATAATATCATCAGCTGTCAAGGACTGACATTCAACCCCGACCAAGGCACTTTCAGCCGGGAGTTCATATACAAGATACTTGACTGCCTGGGAGGCAGATGAAGTCCCGCCGTCCAGGCAACTCCTAACGTGGGCTTCCTGATCCGCTGGACCCTCGAAAGTCGAGAGGTTAGTTCCACAGACGGGGCAGCTGCGGGATTTGAGCCAACCACCAAGTATGGAAAGTATCATGGATTACTCAGCAAGGTCGCTTAATTGCGAACTAGAATTCTGTCGCGTGAGCTGGCCAGGTGCCATCAACCTCCCCCGGTCAACCACGATGCGCTCCACGGCTGAAGTACTCGCATTGCGTTGATCGAAGCAGGACTGGCAAACACGTTGAGACGAGGATGCTGCAGTGGACACTGGAGAAGTTGGATCTTGCACGATCTCGGACGGTCTGAGGGGGACTCTGTGACACGAGCATCGGTCACAGAATATACGACCACATCGTCGGCAGTGCTGTGAATTCGAGTTGGGCAACCGCTATTCATCACGACTTGAGATGTACTTACATGCTAGCAAAATCCAACCAAACAGACATCCTTTTAGGACTCAATGATGTCAACTGAAGATGAGACTTACCCTTCTCAGAATAAAACTAAAGCGACGCTGACAATCATTACAAGCCTGTATTGTATCATCCCGCTCCCACCGTGCATTGGGTGAAAGGGGGGCATGCTGCGATATCAGAGCGGCCATCTTCTGAGGGGCTTCACGAGTGGGAACTCGGAACTCGGGTGCTTGAGATAAGTCAGGAGTAAGGTCTCGAGCGATCGCAAGGCGGGAAGAGTGTTCGGTTGATCCGGATCTGACAGAAGGTGTATGGATCGTGAGAGGAGAGTACCCTGGATAGTGGAAAACTTCATCGTGGTCGTCGTCGTCGTCGCCAGCATCATCATCATCATCAATATTAAATTCGTCGTCCGAGCCGGAGTTTAGAAGACCTTGAGCACCTGCGGAAAGTCTACATCGTTCCAGCTCTCTGCTGTACGCATTTAACAAGACCTCAGCTTGTATTTTCCGTTCCCTATCGTCGTCATCTGTTGAATTCATAAGCAAGACCAAGGAACCACGAGGCAGGACCTACTCAAAATTCCCTGTCGTAGCTCGCTTGTCGCTCGTTCGAGTTTAGCGATAGTGCGTCGAATTTCAACGGCAGATCGTGCTTCGACGTTGCTCTCTGACCGATTCCCAACGAGATAGCGTGCACGCGCCACGTAGTCCTGTGCAGAAGATAACCGATTGGGACGCATTGCCCCCAGTTCCTGCCCCTCTCCTCCGCCCTCCGCCCTCTCGCCATCGCTCACGTGTGGGATCAGAGATCCATCATTGGCAAGATCATACATCGTACCATTAGCTTCCATAAAGGGGAGGGGAGGGAAAAGTCTACGGCGCATGACACGGACCCAGCGTCTGCGACGTACCCACGTATTCGTATGTGATGATACGGAAGACGAGGAGTTGCTGCTGCTCCCGCGCCCAGGATTCCGTGACGGGGAAGCTAAACCGGCTACTACGACCCCAGTTCCGGACAAAAGACGTACAAGCGGAAGTGGAGGCTCGGGTGACCAGGCTTCATCTGGAGCGCTAAAACTCTGTGCATACTGCCAACCACCATCAGAGCTCACTCTAGGATGGGTATCGTCAATAACCCAGTCGGATCTGTTGATTGTTACTTTTATGAATATTTAACCAGAAACTAATGAACTTACAGCCAAAAGTGACTTCGTTCTGCGCCTCCTAATATGGGAGTATCACGACGGGAAGCATTTGGCAACACATATGGATCGGATGCAAGAGGAAGCTGTACATCACTGCGCGAGGAAGCCACTAGGTTTGCCCCTGTGTCTTCATCTGGAGAGGGAAGCTTGAGCTCAAAAGGTGCAGGACGGTCGCGTCTTCCAAGACCAGATGCGGAAAACTTGGGCCGTCCCCCTGAAACAGCAAACGTCTTCAAACGAGTATCAAGACGTTGATTCTCATACAGGACCAAAGGCACGATGGTGTGCACACACAATAGATTGTATGATGCAGTTGTACGGCGCCACCGCTCCATCTCCGCTTTTTGCAGGACCTGACGGATTGTATGAGACGGCAAAGCAGAAAGTTGCATGTGTTATACCTCGCAAATCCACACTTCGAATACGGAAGCAGCGACGTCGTACGCTGCCTCACCCCAGTTATTTCGTACTAGCGGGTCTGCAGCTTGTTTGGACAACAAATACATGACGACTGGAAGGTGCCCTTTCGAAGCTGCATTCACTGTAAAGAGAGTTGCTAGGAATAGCAGGGAGAAAAACGGGAGACGACACACTGAGAGGAGTCCAACCTCCTTTATTACGAAGGTCAACACCGCGCACCCTACCTACTCCATTCGCGGCGCCGCCGCTTTCACAGAGCCATCGTACAATGTCAAGATACCCCTAGAAAAGGGTGAGGAGTGCCCTGGGAGTCATTTGAAAGACGAGTCACCTTTGAGCAAGCGTTATGCAGCGCAGTCCATCCATCTGCATCACGTGCGTGGACATCCGCTTTTCCCGCTAGTAAATACTGGATGATTGACATATGGCCATTTAATGCAGCTTTGTGTAGAGCAGTCTGCACGAGAGGTCAAAGAAGGATATACTGAACGAACAAAGGCCCACTAACCTCGCCTTCACGGTCCTCCAAGTCCGGCATCGCCCCGCAGTCTTCAATGACTAGTAATACATGATTAAAAAGGTCATGCAAGGCTGAAAGGCGATCCAGGACTCACGCCACTTGACGATGTCGTGGAAGCCGCGACTTGCAGCAGCATGGAGTGCGGTGAAACCGGTACGTGAAGAGGCATCATTTGCTAATGCGAACGCCTCGAGATTACCACCCTGGAGTGCGGTAGCAAACAGCTTCTTCAGTAGAACGAGGTCACCTTGAGAAGCTGCAGCAGACAAGGCTTCGAGCTGGGCGGGTGAGGGATGGGATGGAGCCCGTGCTTGAGGTGGAGACGAAGGCAAATTTCCGAGCGGGGTAGTTGATTCGACAGCAGGACCCTGAGGCAGCCGAGCTTGAAGAGTGTGTTGTGGTAAATCGTTGGATACTATCAATGAATCTTGATGTGTCGTGGCATCCACGGAGTTGTCGGGGTAGAGAAACTCTTCTTCTTGTTCTTCGTCGTCGCCACTATGGTGTCGGTCTGCGGGATAGGTAAAAACGTCTTCCTCGTCACTCTCAGCTGGAGAAGCGACATCAGTTGGCGTCCGTGAAGGCTGGGTGTCTGACAACCCAGACCTGGTTGTTGTTGTGAGAAATAAAAGGCTGGACGTAGGCATAGGACGTACTCTTCGATGGGGCCAAGGAAACGTTTAGCCATTGGCACGCGACGAGCAAAACATCAAGCTGAACAAGCAGAAGAGAATTAGGAATGTGAGAATAAAGTACCAAATATAACCAAAGACCAGTATCCGGTAGAGATCTTAACCAGTCACATAACACTGCCACCGATACGTGGGATTAACGTCGTTTGGTGCCAGAAAGACATGAGACTCGGTCGTTTTGCATCTCTCACATCCAAACTTCATCAAGCACGTCTATTTACGACGGATTTGAACCCGACCATGACTAGAGTTGTGCCCAATGGCGATCGTTCTAACCTCATCCCCTTCTCGTCTCGTCTCTTCGAGGGCCGTGCCTTGGCCCAGGATGTCTGGTCCATCTTCAAGTGCGTCGCACCGTAATCACCCTCACCCCCTCCTCATCTCTCTCCCAGCGCCGCAAATCTCCCTTCTGACTGCATCAATCTTGGTCAAGGCTACATGAACTTTCCCCCTCCCTCTTGGGTCGTCGACGCTGCCGACCAGGCCCTCAGGCAGACTTTGCCCAACCACTACTCTCATCCAAAGGGGCGCATACGCCTACGTCAAGCCATCAAGAACTTTTACGAGTCTTCTTTTAACAGGTCCCTTGACGTCGAGACCGAGATTCTAGTCACCAGTGGTGCTAACGAAGGTGTCGTCCTCGGCCCAATGTCTGTCCACTGTATTAAATGCCTACCAGGTCAATACTCTGTATTCACCGCCTTCTTGGAGCAGGGCGACGAGGTCATCATGTTCGAACCTTTCTTCGATCAATTCCTTCCTTCCGTCACCTTCAACGGCGGGAAACCCGTTTATGTTCCCTTGCATCCTGATTTGACCAGCAAAAGGCCAACCAGCAGCGACTGGAGGATAGACTTTGATGAATTGCGGTATACCAAACCTACTTCCCTCTTTCCCTCTCACCAACCAATTCATAGCCGTGCTATCACCCCTCGGGCTAAAATGATAATCATCAATACTCCACACAACCCGGTCGGCAAGGTTTTCTCTAAGGAAGAATTGGAAAAGATTGCTGCCATCGCAGAAGAATTTAACTTGCTGGTAATGTCGGACGAGGTGGTGCGTGAATCTCATTTGGCCCCCGTCCCAGTTGGCTGATCATTCCGCTGCAAGTACGACTGCCTTGTCTTTGACGGAAAGGAACATGTTCGCTTCGCGACTCTCCCGGGTATGTGGGACAGGACTGTCACGGTCCTCTCAGCCGGCAGTGAGCGCAAACAGAATAAATGTCTCTTGACAACCTTGATGCTCATATCTTCTCCCCCCAGAGGCGTTCGCCGCCACCGGTTGGCGCGTCGGCTGGCTGATCGGCCCAAAGTCTATCATCAAACCCACTCTCGCCGCCTGCACACGCATCGTGTTCTGCTCCAATTCTCCTTTACAAGAGGCCGCGGCATGCGGACTCGAACAAGCTCGGTCTCGTGGCTTCTTTGAAAAGCAGGTCGCGGAATACCAAGAGAGGCGTGACGTCTTACTCTCTGCATTCGATAGAGTCGGCTTGAAGTATAGCTTGCCAGAGGGCGCGTACTTTGTTTTGGTGGTGAGGATGGTAAAAGAAAAATTTGGCGATCATTCTCTGATTTTATCGTGTCCAGGATATATCCAGAGTGACGTTCCCAGAAGGCTACCTTTTCCCAGAATCTGTGCAGGGTCGGGGAAAGGACTTCAAGTATGTAACATACCGCGCCTCCATCCATGGCTGCTCATGTCTTTGTCAGGGCCTCTTGGTTCATGGCCATGGAAATCGGTGTTTCTTCTATCCCTGTTAGCGAGGTGAGTCAAGTAACCGGTCGCGCGCCCTCTTGATTGCCGAGTTGACCATGTCAGTTCTACTGCGAGGAGCACTGTAGCATTGGCGAGAATTACGCACGCTTCTCCTTTTGCAAGGATGTAGACACGCTCAGGCAGGCTGGAGAACGGCTCCAGGCCTTGGCCAAGTACATCTCTTAGACAAGTACTTGGAACCTTGGTTCCTGTACATTCGATCCTGTAGAGCATGGAATACTCGTGTAGCTCTAAAGCTAATTATGCTCGAGCCCGTCAACTATGCGAGACAATGCTTCGCCTTGGGAGGTACCAGGACGAAGGCCGTAGTAAATCGGGTTCTTCATCATCCGCTGAGCAAGGAACGTGAAGGAGAGCACATCCACCCCATCCTGTTTGCTCCGTATCGTCCCGTCCCCTCTCCTTTCTCGATACCACTTTTCCAAAACCCCCGTCTCCAGCAACCGCGATTCCAATGGCAATCCATCTTCATTCAGGAACTTGTTGAACATTTCCACGGCTTCCGCTGGACAGAACAGCACAAAGTGTCCAGTCCCGTTCTGTCGGACAGCGCGGCTTTGCATCTGCACGACCTCCACGACCATGTAGTCTCTCAGTTGTCGTTCAGACTTGCTAGGATCGCCTTGTATATATTGAGTGCCCATGGTCACGACAACCTCCGCGTGCACCGGAAGACTCCAGCAAGCCTCCCGAGGAGCTATCAGCAGTTTGATAATTCCCTCTGTGAAGAGCTCAAGAACCAGCTTGCGGTCTGGTTTCGAGACTCCATGATGAAACACTGCCACACCTCTTGACACGAAGTTGGCCAGCGTCGGGTCTTGAAGCCTCGCAAGGTAGTCTTCGACATAAATTGGGGAAACGGATTCTGGGAGGAACCCTCGCTCGGAGGACGAGGCCAACCCGCATTGCGTAATCAAGTCTTGTGCTACACTTTGGCAGTGTCTACGAGTGGGGACAAATACGATACCAGAATCACGTAAATGGGTGCCCCGGATAGCTGTATAAACGGGCTTCGCGAGTGCCTTGAAAAGCGCGCCCGAGTATGGGATTGTGTATGGCTGGATGGAGCACGTCAACGGTTGTTCGCGATCCCCGGGCAGGAAACCGTGGAGTCCCATTGGTTCCACATCTAACCACGATGCTAGGTCCGTGGGGTCAATGAGCGACCTGGTAAGACCAATACTGCGGTTTTGAAAACGTTCCGTTGCGTGTTTCGTGAGAGCAATACCAAGTTCGTAGGAGGCGTCCATTTGATCTAGGTTTTCATACAGAATAACTTTAGGATGGCTTGGAATTGGGGTTGGACCAGTGAGGCTAAAGCTTTCGAGAAGATTCGTCGCAGTAATCACCCTTATCAGTTTGCCGTTGGGTGAGCTGAACAAGTTGGTACCGATCGAGTATTCCAGTCCAATGCCCATAACATTCGATATAAAACGCAGCTCCGACATTGTTTTCGTTGCCGCATTGCCGTTGGGAGCAACGATGAGGACCCAAGAAGACGAGGTTGACTTGAGGAGTGTTTTCCTACAAATCGTTTATATCACTGGCCAGAAAACACCAAACTTTCATACCAGATGACTATATGTGCCAGAAAAGACTTTCCGCAACTTGCGGGTGCAGCTACCAAGATATTCAACTTTGTATTCACGAGACTCCAGAATACCTGGCTCTGGATGGCGTTGAATTCGCGAAAGTGAGAAAAGTGTTTGTCTAGCGCGGGAAGGCGTGTCAAAGAAAGAGGGAGGAAGCCCACATCCATCCGTCGTATATGGGAATGGCAAGCTGTGGGCATGGATATATCGCCCAATTGTACAGGCAGTTCACTCTCTGCTCCTAGCCACTTGTCGGAGACAAGCCGAATGGTGATTGATGGTGGTAAGGTATCTTCAGATACTGATATTACGAACTCTACGTCCAGAGCTTCTGTTGATTCCCGGAGAATGATCTGCGCCAACTGAAGTATTGTATTCCCTTCGTGATCTTCGACCCATAACCAAAATGGCTCGGTTGATCCATGCACTTTGGGGCTCCAGTTGAAGGTGCGGGTCACTGTGACGATAACCTTCAATATGTCAGGACCAAGTGGACGCAGGGAATAAGCTAATTCAAGAGAAGGAAACTGTTTGGCTGCAGTGAGCAATGCTTGACCTTGGTATTCGTTCAGCCGGATAAGGTTTCCTAATTCGACGGCCGTCAAGGTGGCCAGCTCCGCAGGATGGTACTCCGCACGCGATTCGTCGAGACCATGTAGGATTTCCGCCTTCAAGTTGAATTGTCTTAGAGGTTCTTCATAAGGCCATATACGTTTTTCCACGGCCTTGCACATCCCCATAAGTGTACTTGTTGCATTAGCTGCTTTTTGGCTGATAGCAATTTCTAGTAGAGCTCGCACAATACGACCGCCATTCTGAGCTACGTATGCGGTGTCCGACACCAATGCGAAGTCTTGGACAGGAAGGTTGGAAATGAAACTTTGCAAAAGTATATTGACTTTCCCCTGATTAGTGTCAGTGCCCCCCTGTGCTGCCATTAAAACATTTGAACATCTGACAAGCATATCTGCTTACCCGAACCTCGCAAGGAATGGATTTCATCAACTGTTCCAGTTCTTTAGTTTCTGATTCTCTTGTCTGGATCTGATCAAACTGGGAAGGAACCACTACTAGTGTCGCGATCTGCACATCTGTGGAGAAATGGCATACCTCTGTGCTCTTACTGAGCATACCCAAAATATCCGCCTCAGTCATCTGTGCCCTGAATAGCATCCGAAAGATCTCGATTGATTGATGGCGAATATAGTACTTTGCAGCTATCCTTCCAATGTCTTTGATAATAAACGTTTTGGCATCGGAGTCAAAGTCTATCATGGACAGATTTGCCAGTTTGCATGCTGATGACTCGATCAACTCTGTCCGCCGGTGAACAAGCCGAGGATCCTCGATCAACGTTTCTCGCGAGATTCCTTCCCCGGTATTAGTATTAGCCATCGTGCTCGATTCTCAGAGTTGCCCTTACCGTATTGCGTAGGATTCTTGCACATCCTGACGAAAAGATATGTGTATCCAAGCCAACGCACGCCTTCTGCGACACTGGCCACAGTCCCGAGGGTGATCTCCGCATTCAATGCGTCCACCATGCCTAATTGGAATCTACCAATGTTGAGTATCCGGCTCGAGAATAAGGGGAACGCCAACTGACTGCGATTCGATCGGATTCTGAGATATTCTCATCAGGAAACTTGGTTGACAGCTGCAGTGAGAAATTTGCTCACTTGCGAAGCAACAGCATCAAGGTAGTGCTTAAGTTTGTCCACCGTCGTGCAGATATATCCTTCACCGCTGCTTTCCAACCCGGGGCGCCCAGCGCGACCGAAAACCTGCAGGACATCCAGAACAGGAAGATCTACGAATGAACCTTTCCTGCTGTCATATATTTGCGTGCCCTTGATGACAACTATGCTACTTTGTGGGTGTCATCCAGTAATTTCGATTTAATACACACCTGCGTGCGCAGGTAGGTTGACTCCCCATGCCAGGGTGGCAGTACAACACAAAACCTTGAATAGAATCAACGAATGCCGGAACAATGATCGATTTCCCGCACCTTGATTACTCTCTCCCGAAACATCCCTTCCATTAAGTTACGATCAGATCGCAACATCCCAGCGTGGTGGATACCGAAGCCGTGGTCAAAAAGTTGCTTCATTTCCTTGTTGTGTGACTCGCCAATGTTCCTGCGGAAGATGGCCCACCGTGGATGGTCTTGACAGCTATAGTCATCTAGCGTACCCTCTACGGTAGCAGTATCTTTGAGAGTGCGCGCTGCGTTGACGGTTTCTTTGCGTGCATGAACAAACACCATGACTTGGTGACCTTGACGAACTAGTTCCGATACCTTCTCAAACGTGACGCGGTCGATGTTTCTTTTTGATTGTTGGCTCCCAGGTTTGCCTCTGATGCCAATGAAGTGCTGCTCTAACGGAACCGGTCGGAAGGATGAGTCGAAATAGAACAGGCCGGTGTATCGAGAGACACTATATAAATCCAAGTCAAACGACGATGTATTTTACCTTTACATGCAACTGACCTCAAGAAATCAGCAACATCGATGTAATTTGGAAGAGTGGCACTCAAACCCACGATCCGGATGATGGATTGACTGGATTCTACCTGCTCAAGTTTCGAAGTCTGTTGTAGCACTCATCGACCTGCCGCTCACCTGGCGCAGGGTTCGAGCGACAATGGTCTCAATCACGGCGCCTCGTTCTTCGTTGAGGAGATGTACTTCATCTATAATGAGAAGCTTCAGTTTCTGCAACGATTGTTCAATTTTGTCGGTTTGCTAAGACGAATGAAAGAAAGATACGTGCAGATGCGAGTTCGCCCTCGCCCGTGGGCTTCCGAGTGACCACGTCCCATTTCTCAGGCGTGGTAACAATGATCTGAGTTAGCGCAATCTCGGCCTTTGTGAGCTGCATGTCACCTATATAAGCAGATAAGTCTGTTTTGTACGGTCCAAAGCATACAATATAAGGAAGGTACTAACCGGTCAATTCTCTGACAATAATTGACAACCATTTGAGGCGTTTTCCGAGTTTCTGGACAATCTCTGAGGCCAACGCTTTCATCGGTGCTCTGCGCTCCCACCATTAAGCATATTTAGGGTGATAAAATCGTTGAAACTCACACGTATATAATTTTAAAGCCGTCGCGATTTATGGATGTTCGCAGAGGTGATCCCGGAGCAATGATAGACCTATGTTGATCCAAGACGCGCAGGATGGTCAACATAGCGACATCGGTTTTACCCTTGTTTAGATAAGTTATTCTCTTGTAAGGTATTTGATCAATAGACCGCTTACAGCACCGGTCGGAGCTAAGGACCTCAATTAAAGACTCGGACAATCAGACTCAAACGCTCACCGCAAACAAGCATGTTTTCGTTCGAACGGTAAGCAGTGGGATAGATAATGGATTGTATCCTATTCAGAGATGTGTATCCCTGGTGGGTTGAGTTTGAGCTGGCGTTGATTTGGATACGAGAAGTCGCCTACCGGAAATGAACCTCGAGCGAGCTCATCGAGTTCAGAGATAAGTATGAGACGTTCAGATTCTCGCGGCGGGACCGTTTTGGCAGGAGGTACAACCACTTCTTCATAATCCTGAAGAGAATATGAGTCGGACCGCGAGAAATGAGCACACAAGAGCCGACCCCATAATCATGTCTTGTAGTTCCAATCGGTAGCACATACTTGCTTCCGTACTGTGATAAAATATTTCCGCCACCAACATTAGACCAGGAAGTATAGATATGGGGCAAAACTTCTGGGGCTTCTTGCTGATGGATGTTAGCATCTGGCCAATAGCCTGGAGAACGAAACTCACCGCTGTTTGAGTGAATAGAGGACGAGCAGAATTTGCCTTCAACGTTTCCTGGATGCGGCGATGAGCGTCCTCCGGCGCGAAACTAACCGGGATGCCCACTGACAAGGTTCAGTGAGCAATACAACACAACAAAAAAGATATCCCTACTTGACGACTGAGAGATGGTGCCATCTGCCTCTTGTTCTTCCCCCGAGATCAAGTAATGAGGGAGCTGAAGAATACTCAATTTATGAGTAAAGCAGCATAGAAGTAAACTGCTCACTTCTTTCGCGACTGAACGGCGCGACCCTAGCAAGTCCGTCACCAATTCGATCTGATCAAAGCCCACGAGTTCAGCGACCTCGCTCGAGATCTCGTCGTCCGTGCGCGAGCTGGACAGTAGGTCTACCAGGATTTGTAGTGCATGATGAGGGTCAGGTTTACTAGTTTGTCTGGTTATTCAGCCGCTCGAGACGCTGCTCCGGAAGAGGACACACCTGAGTACTCTTTGATAGATGACCTTGACAACGGGTGACTCGATGTCCCGAACGAAGATATCCAGAACGGTAGGCGACAGTTCGTCAGCTGGATCGTCTTCGGGAACTTGGAACAGTCCATCTACACGTTCAAGCGTTCAACGCTTGTACGTGTAATTTTGTGTGAAATGTTTGCATACCATCGTGGCCAAACGCCTTGGGACTGATGTCTTATTAGCATCGATAGATCACAAGCGCTCCATGTTCGTGTACCTCGTCCATTCGACAAAAGCTTGTGCATTCAAGTCAGAGCCCGTACCTCGAGAAGTAATCAGGGAGTCGAGATGTTTTTCGAAATCGGTCATCGCAATGAGTGTGTTGCAGAAGAGTCGAGGGTGCAGGCTCTGCATAGAGGCTACGCGTGGGATATCTCGCATCTAGCATTCGACCATTGCCAATCAAGGAATACAATTTATACTGTGGTCTTTGAGCCAAAACACATCACTTGGTAACAGTCCAATCCAAAATATGAACTTGAAGCAGACAACAGCTTGTTGACCAAATTTACATCTTGAAAATGATCTCCTTTGATAGTTCTGGACCGAGCGCACGTATGCAACCCACGATTTCCTGACGAGTATAATAGGTTTTCCATCCTCGAGACATCTATACCGAGCAGTGGTCAGTGTAAATGCAAGCGAAACAATCGGTCCTCACAGTTGCAGGGATCAAGGTAACAGTACTATCCTGAATGGAGTAAATGGATCTGGCGTCGCCTGCTAATTCTTCTTCATCGTCGACTTCGACGACTGCAATTGCTCAGCGAATACACTCCACCAGGTCGAGATTCTCACCTTCTCCGGGATCATCCGGACCGGCTAGGGAATGATCAGGCTGAGAGAAAGTAGCATACCAATATTTATCCAACAACTCTACGCAATCCTTCAGAG